>MU912167.1:0-25093 GCA_036418165.1 Cooperia oncophora | reverse complement strand
ACAATATTAAAATGCTATCAGCACACGAAGTGTGACATGGATCTAAGTGGTGCTTGTTATTCCATAAACATGCGGACCTCCTCGTTGGGAATTTTCAGTGAGGACCAAAGATGACGGTTCGACGTTTATGCGACCTGACTATGGCTCTTTCCCAGATCGTTTCATCACGACATCACTGTGGGTTGTAGGGACGAAATGAGCGATAGAATCTATGTTGACCAGGCCATGCGTGACAAGAGAGAGCAAGAGTGTAGTGGAAAATGCATGATGCTCGATCCTGGGGTAGAACCAGAGTAGATTCCCGTCCAAGCCAAACAAGCCTTCCATCTCTATGGAGCAGTCAAGTCGGTTCCAGATCATTTCAGAATTCAGAATTATACTTCAACCGGCCTTTGCATATTACTGTGTAGGCCATCTCGCGTTAGGTATCTACTATGATTCTGAATGAATGCATGCGGCATCTCGAGAAGGAAGTGGTTACAGCAAAAGCTCTGCCTTTTTAGTGCTTTCGAGCAAAATTGAAAAGGACTAAGCACCTGACGCACGCACGTGCTCACTTTTGAGTGCCCCACGCACTCTATAGCCATTTTCTTAGCCATGAAGTATCAAGAGTCCATTTCCACCAATAGAGGGCGCTTGTCCGCTCCGGTGAAGAGCAGCCGCTAGCCGTTGTATAGGTAGCTGCCTCTATCATCCCAGGCGAATTTGGTAATAAGCAACCGACTCCGGAGAGGAGAAAGGTCTGGTTGATCCGATGGAGCAGAACCAAAATTGACTCTCGGATTGTCCCACTAGATCTCCTCCATCCTAGAATGAGAATGGAGTCTAAGGTCTCCCAGGAGTCTCTAAGAGAACGATGAATATGTGCGTAGGAAGACGGAACTCTTGATCGAAGGTCTATTGAAAAAGATGATGGCCGTACCAGACAGAAAAATGTTCCGAGCCCTCTGCCTAACACATTATCGAAGCTACCACAGAGCAATGAACGCTTACGTAGGCGATTCTGATTGTGCAGAAAGCAGGAGTTTCTATAGATGAGTGGAGTTCATTTTCTGCGTTCCATCGCTCATTCCGTCGGCTATCCCACTACAACTCCTTTTATTCCTTCTCGCTGGGTTGAGGACGAACTTCAATCCAATTAATCACGTTGCGCTTCTATGTCATCTCAATATCGGTATATATCCTGTCCTCGTCAAAATTTTAGCCAGTTTTCCAAGACATCGGGTCCAAGGCTGGACAAGATGCTGGAAATGGAAGGCCTGAATGTTGGTCAAACGGGTAATCGGTCACTGTAGTACTACATTACTGTGGCACTTCTGTGGCAGTCCTGTGAAAGTGGTATTGAACCGACATTCGGCTGACACCTCGCTCTTTCCCAGCAGCTCGGCGAGGTATTGACTGTCTGCCGAGAGTTGATAGATTCCTCCAACGGACGCATTTTGGGAATCAAGCAATACAGAATGGAATATAGTTCCAATCCTGGAATAGTTGAAGGCCTTTTCATGAGCTAGCTCACGCCTGCTCTGACTATTAACTCATTTTTCACTTCTCATCTGATACTAATGCACTTGTCGTGATAACTCGCGAATTAATATGAGGCGGCGGGGTGGGGGGGGGCGGAGGGGCTATGAAAGGCGTGCATACTTCGTGAGGGAGGAGATTGTGCGAATCCAACAAATCGGCTACAAAACAACGCATTTGTATCGGTCTGGAGAGTCTACGATCTCGGAAACTCGTCGAAGGGGAAGCAGTGCCAAGAGAGGGGCCGTGAGTGTGGCAAGGCGGGATGGGAGATCCTCAGCGGAGTACCATATTTCGTCCGTGGAGGGGAGGGGATCGTGTCTAGCCACTTTGCCGAAAAATGTTTTCGATTGCTGATTTTTTGAGGGTTTCTCCATTTCATTACCTTCCTCAACCCTCCCACAGTTTTCATTTCAAAGCAACTGAAAGGTGATGGTACTAGTGAGACTTTAAGGAAATGGGGGAAATGGTATCAGGTCATCCCATTCAAAAGTGCCGAGACATATAGAGGAATGGCAGAAAAGCAAAGGGATAGGGAAGCGGGCTACTATACCATTTGGAGGCTAGTACCTTTAGCTGTGTATCTGTGAAATTTGGCGAACTACCCACAGAAGAAGTTCTCGAGAAATCGAAAAAAGCTCGAGCGGTGAAAATCAGCGCCCGATTTTCAAATCGCACGTCATAAGAGGAAGTGCGCTGCTCAAATTCGACCGGCCCCGGGCCAGTCGTTTCGCTTGTTAATGGCGTTCTCGATATACAAGGTGAGAGGTGAAGAAAAAAAGGGTGGATGAAGTCAAGCGCTGAATATCTAATCACAGAGCCTGGACCCTTGCCGAGCTTGCTCGCAAGACTTACATGTCTGCTGCAACTGGTGTCCGAGTTATGTCTGATAAACTGAGGATGGCCAAGGGGGTGTGAGCATGGGTACCTAATCTTGTAGAAGCACGAACGCAGCACCGGTTCTATACCTCTAGCAGTGATGTACTCAGCATGAGATTTCATTCTGTGAGAACGCACCCCGGCCCCAGATGAAATATGGGTGGTCTTGGGTCTCGAGCCAAAACTCACAATCGTCAATTTTGTATGAATGCAGATGAGAAGCCGCCCGGATTATATCATGAAGAGTTACGTGGGCGCAGGTGGATGATCATCATAGCGAAGGATTCCCACACGGTGGCTTTCAGGCGGCTCTATGCAGAGAATAATATCGTTGCTGTTCGGTGTATATTACCTATTCCTTGGCCACCAGATCGACAAATGGATGATACCCACAACTACAAGAAGGCCACCCGTTGCTCGTCAAAGTGCCAGACCCCTAGTAACTGCATTGTAGGGCAGTGCTGGGACAACAATACTGAGACCTGGGTTCAATCGCCCCATTCGCCCGACATAAAGCCGAGCGATTCCAATTGTTCTCGTCAGTCGAGAGTACTCTCCGACGGCAAACGCTACAATGTTTTGTCATTGGCATCAACAGCAATTTACTCGCACTTATTGAAAATTCGAAGGTACCTGAGGTCCAAAGGCTTTCGGGGCACTCCAAGCGGGTCATTCGGGAAGAAGGGATTTGCTCAGCTTGTAGCCAAAGTATTACTTTTTTACCTAGTCTCCTCTTTGGTTTTATTTCGAATAAAAACCGACGGCTCTTTTGAATGGATGACCTAATAGTAAGATATACGGCGGAATTCTTATATCACAAAGGTTTTTTCCTACACCGGCGGACGTGCTTCTGCCCGGCGAACCAGCGGGTTACCTCCAGCACCGTCGGGCCTCGCTTTGACGCCAGAAAAGTGGGGTGCCACTGCAGCTGCGGATCCGCCTTGGACATGGCGAGGACAAGGATCCACACAACTTACTGTACAGTTTACCTTTACAAAATATTATTTACAATCAAGTATTCCTCTTGTTCCACTCTATAAAGATTCAAATCTCTATAAAGAGAGCAGAAGTGGAAGAGGAGGAATATTTGATTGTAAGTAATAGTTTATAGGAAACACTTTCAGCAACGCAAAGTAAACATGAAGCATCGAAGAAAGATTTATCCTATAACAAAGTGTACAACAAAAGTCTTCAGAGGAAAGATAGATCGAACTAACTAAAAAGCTACTTCAGCAAAGAATCGAAGATCGTAAAACCCATAATACGCACTGTGGCAATTCAGAGAACAGCAATTTGGGTGAAAAACCGGAATGAGAAAGCAATCCAGCACTAACTGATATCAAATTGAGTTTCGCTAATCTCTTCAAATGAATGACAAACTAACAATCGAGAATCGACGCTGACAGCAAAATCTGAATGAAAATCGTACACCGATATCCGAGCAACCGAAAACCCCAAGTAAGACCCAGTTCAAGAAGAAGGGTTGAGTCTAACTATCCCTGGACACCAGTTTCAAATGAAGAGCGAAGAAGGCGATTCAAAAATTGTACATAAAACTCGCAAAAGCACGCACGATAGGCTTCAATTACGTGTAGTGATGTCGAAAGAATTCTCATAAACGTATGGCATAGAAGATGTGAGGCAGCGTTCAAACTTCGCGACGGCGGTGCTTTGGTAGCGCGTTTGGACTCGATCGATGCGCATCCTCACGACCGCAATGATCGCGTCGAACGCGCGACCGAAGTGCAGCCGTCGCGAAGTCTGAACTCTGCCTAAAGAGCAAGAACTTTTCACTTGCCACGAAATATGAAGCCTAATGTGGTGGGGCCAGGGCGACGACTGACTCCAGGTTCGTAAGTGAAACTATTGGGTCTCTGATAGTTGAAGAAACGAACGGGGGACGTGTCCCATTGCCAATAATCTGGGCGAGGAGAACCGTCGTGCGTTCCCATATTAGGGCCAGGGCCAAAACGACCTCCTCGTCTCCTCGGGAAGTTCCCTCCTCTATAGTGAGGAAAATTGTTGTTAACACCGTTTGGAACCCTGTTCGCAGGATAGTTTCTCTGATCATTACGCTCTGAAAAAAACGCGAACAATTTCACCACTTCCAGTGTGATTTTAGATTAAAAGTAGAAGGGAACTCACCGGTCCCTTGAAAAGCACCTCTTTCAGCGGTTCTATAATTTCCTCGATAATTTCGCATCTAAAAAAGATAGACATGAAATTTAAAAGCCAGCCCCCCCCCCCCTCCCCCAAGTATGAAGTCTGCTCACCAACTGCAACACGTAACTAGTAAAGTAGACATGATGGGTCTCATCAATTTCCCTCAAACCTACCAAAGTATGAGGTAGCACTTTAGCGCCTAGCCATGAGGTCCGCGTGAAGTGACCTCAAATATCACATCCGAAGCTTATAATCTAAAGTTTACCGCAGGGAGTAGGCACGTTCGCTGGAGGCTGGTGTGCGCGCCAAGGTCATTGGTGGAAAGGGGCGATGGTGTGGCCAAAACACTTTCCTCACAGCCCTTCCACCAATGAAGGTGGCAACAACTGTCCGCCTCCAGCAGTCGCGCCCTCTATCTGCTACAAAAAATATTCTGGATGGAGCAACCCCATGAATAATTCATTACTAACAACTGACGCCCGCACACACTGCACCTCAAAAGAGCAACAGAAAGGTTTATGTTGCTGGCTCACTTCTCTGAATCCATTATTTGGTTTCTGCTGAACTCTTCTGCCATCAGGAGCCACCTCGCAATCCGGTGTCACCGTACCATTTCCCGAATCAGACATATTCGCTGAATCGTTATGATCTAAAATTACAATCCTGTAATCGACTTCTTCGCGAAAACAGTTAACAGCATGGGCCATGAGAAACAAGGTGGCGTGTGGGAGAATTCTCACTTGATTCGACCTCCTTCCTCCCCCAAATGTCACCCATACAGGAGTCCCGTCCCATTGAAGACCTCGCCCCAGCTTCCTCATATTGTTCACCCGCACTTCGCTGCTCCAGCAGGCGCTACTCTCGCCTCCGCTACAAGAGTTTTGCGTCACGTAAAAAAACGTTGAAGCATTCGCGTAATCTCGCATTTTCATTCACAATTTCAAAAACTGTGTGCAGTAGACTTCCGTGAGCAAACTGAACAGTGCCCACAAAAAAGCACTCGCGCCACTATGCAGTTCGCTCAGTGGTGATTCGTACAAGCAGCTCACACATTTATGCGCACTGCCCGCGAAAGACCCTCAAAATCCACTTACGAACTAAAGTCAAAAAAATGTGGTTCGGGGATTGGACTAACAGGAAAGGATCCATAGAAGATAATTTAGAATCTTCATGAGGACAAAGGTTACTCAAAGGCAGTGGGCACGATGGCTGGGGGTGGCCTTTTACTTGAAAGGTAACTGGTGGAACGCCTTCTCCCAGCCATTTCCCAATGACGTAAGCAGTAACCGCCCGCCCCTAGCACGCTGCCTACAGGATAGCCTAGCCTGAATAAACCGCCCAAAACTTACCCACACTGTAAGAATTAAAAAAAAGGAAGTTTTACAAGCTGCAAGACTAACCTTCACTAATTTCCGTGTTGGGCGCAGATAACGGACGTGAATTCGAGGTTTGGTCGTCGGCAGCTTCTTTCGAAGCTGCAGAATCCGCCGATTCTTTGATTGATTCAGAAGCTTCTTTTTCTGGGCTACTAGTTTTCTTGGTCGGACTCTCTTTGGCGGGACTAGAGTCACTATTCGCTGAACCAGTACTAATAGGAGAAGACACCGCCGACTCTCGTCCTTTCTTTCGGCTGGGATTCAGGTCATTGGAGATGACGCATCAGGAACATCGGAATCAGTCTTGTCATCATCAGTATTAGGGGGCCATGATCCTTCCGAAAAGAAGTCTGATAGCTTAATTCTCTCGAGGAGCCTCAGAGCTTCATGCCCTGAAAATAGAACAAAACAATCGAGCCATGTATGAGAGCGGTTTTTGTTCTATCACTTACTGTATTTTCATAAGAAAGAACTGCATTAGGAACCTGATAGTAATTCTGCACATTCAAGCTGTGGCGAGAGCGACAACATCTGTCGGTGACCAGCGCGAGTCTGTTTTACCAGCGACCCATTTCACTCAACGCCCCCCCCCCCCCCCCCCCCCCCCCCCCCCCCCCCCCCCCCCCCCCCCCCCCCCCCTGGGCATGCTACGCGCTCAAATTTCGCTGGGAAATGCTCTGACAGTTTTGCACGCGTTATCGCGCGCACGTTACCGCAACATGGAGTAGCTGTTGCAGTGCGGATGGCCAAAATGTTCGAGCCAAACACTCAGTCCACGGGAGACGGGGTATTCTCGCGACGCGATATGATCGTCGAACCGTCACATTAGCGCGCGGCGGAGACAAAGTCAAGATTTTCTCTTGGCTTGCGTATCCGCACGTCTATTCGTTAGAGCAAGGGATTTGCTCTTGTTTACGGCACGTTCTCCAGACTACAATGGGGGTGGATACCGATAATGATTTTAATGTCGCGTGAGACAGTACAGCTCGTACGCAAGAGCCGCGGTTTCGCAGTCCATGCCCTCCACCGCGGCGACCCCCGATAGAATGGCCACATATCTGAATTTCATCATGAAACGGAAACCAAATATGCTGCTAACCCAAAAACTGAAATGATTTGTGCAAACAGCTTACATTTTCTCACAACACGTTGCATCAAATACCCTTATAAACTCTATAAAACTTTGAACACATAATGAGCCACTGACACGAACCGTAAATTATGATGAAGAGCAGCTGTGCTCTCCTATTCCAAAATCAACTGCCTGTCACATAAGTAGGATGCGAGGAGGCTATGTGAATCCCGCTCCGAATCGTTACTATTCACATGTTTCTTGTATAATAGAGTACAGATCAGTATAGTAATAGAAATAGGCGAAATAGTGGGAGTCCTCCATGTTCAGCGATCGCTCTAAATATATTCACCTCAAAATAGTGCACTGTTCTACTATTACGGCTCTAGAACCGCAAAAATTCGCTGAAACTTCACTTGTAGACCTTCACGGTGGCCAGATTACGAAAACGTAACTGGCGCTGGCACCATTTGGCGTCAACAGGCACCAGTATGACGTTACCTCCTGCCTTCATCAGAATCGACTGGAACCTGCCAGGGTTATTTGCCATCCTGGTCACGGGTATAAAATACCCTCTGCACCAGCGCTAATGAAAGGCACTCCGATCATCTGCGATCTGCTAAGGCTGAGTCTGGCGAGAAAGTAATCACTCCTCTCAGGCTAATGCCCTTGGGACGCGCTGACTTTAGGCTACGAGCTCATTTTTACATCCGTTTGCGGCGTTTTTCGTCGAAGCGGGCGCCTGTAGCCAACGCCTTTTTGCCGACGCGACTCCTGGCGCGCCTAGTATAAACAAATGCATTTTTTATCATGTAACATGACATAAAAATATTGTACGTACTTCGTATTATACACTACTGTTGCATGCATGAGTATGATAAGAAAATTGAATACTGTTACTTGATAAAATTGATGAGCAAAATGACCGTGCTTAACAAAAAGGTTTATAAATTCAAGAAGTATTGGGAATGGGACGTAACATGTCTATAATTGTTCAATTTTACTATTTTGCGAATTTTTAGTGGAGTCGCAGTCAGAGCCTTGTTTTGACTGGTTACTGAGAAATAAATAAAGGATACAGTAGCTGAAGAATTTTCCAAAAAATATCAATAACTTAGCTCTAGTTTGATCCCGCTATTTCCCACACATGTATTTCTTTCCGGGAGACTTCACAAAGATACTGACGTTCTGAGTCACCGAACAGTGCTAAATACGTTAAAACGAGGCGTGCTACACCAGGGTAAACAAGCGTGCGCCCACATGGTGCAGCACGCGGTACGCAATGGGGAAGTGCCTAAATCAGCGAATCCGCTGAAAACTTGCATACAAAGGTAATCTAACATCCTGATTACGACTATGACATTCATTCTTGGCGCTGGGCGAATGGAGAACACTACAAGCATCTGACCTCTGCTAAAGCTGAACCCATAAGATAATCGTAGTGTCCTCCACTAGAGCCGGCACCAGTAATGAATGCTATAGCAGTAACAGGATGTTAGATTACCTCTATATACAAGTTTTCAGCGGTATTTGGTGAACTAGGCAGTTTAAAATTGAGCTCGCACCGAAAAGTCAGCGCGTCCAAACGGCATCAGCCCTCCTCCCAGGCTCAGATTAGAACGTTCAATTGCACACGTGTAGAAAAATGAATATCATATTCGCGACCAGGACATCAAGCAAGTCTATTAAGCTAGTTTAATCAATTTTGGGTAAAAACGATGGCGGCAAACTGGCGCCTATCGGCGCCAAATGGTACCAGGGCTGAAAATGGATACCATGATTGTGGCTAGAATCCCAAATAACTACAGTATGCACGTTTTCATTCGTTTTTTGATAAGAAAGGGCGGCGCCAAACTACCGTCAAACAGGGCTAGCGCCAAACCGAGAGCAACCAACCTCTACAGGCGAAGCTTCCGCTCTTTTTTTGATTTGTAGTCGTAATGGTAGAATAGTGCCCAAAGAGAGCATACAGAAATTGCCATGCAAAAACATGGAAAGCAACTGCTTCACGCCGCTAACGTTGCGTCACTTTCTGCGATAAGTAATCACTTAGTACAAATTGCGAGCCACAGTGCTGATTTCGCAGGTAACAGACGGTATTCCCATCCAAGGAACGAGAAAAAAAAGTCAAGATAAACTAAGAACCTTTCAAATTGAGTTCCTTGTCTACAACCGCCTCACTCGCAGATAGAACAGCAGCAACAACGCGAGATGCTTCAGCAGCTTTCGCCTCCACCAACTTCAATGAAGAGCATTCACGAAAGGAAGGGTACCAAGCCGATTTCAAGCGTTGTAGAAAGTCAATTTCTGCCTGCTTCAATGTCTGTAATTACAAGGATTAAAAGTGTTATAGAAAAGCATTAAAGTAAGTGGGTACGACTGGTGGATAGGGGAAGGGGCGGTTATTGTCAACGTGATTGGTGGAGGGACGGAAAGGACGGTTCTGTTGAGCCAAACTGCCCAACGTTTGCGGAGTGTGCGCGAATGCCTTGCCACAAGACGCCTGACAACAAGTCGCCCGCCTGTTCCCCTCCCCCCCCACAAATCGGAGATGACAACTCGACGCCGCGTGTTTCTAGCGCCACATGCCGGCACAAATCATGCTACTGCTTTTGAAAAACTACAGTGACTACAAAAAGTAAAGAGCTACAGAAATGGTTTTTGAAACGGAAAATAATGACAAATGAACTACTAACGAGGGCTCCATCAGTTCCAGAAAGAAACGCTTGCGCACATGAAGGACGGCTCAGTTGGGTGAGGATTTCACCATAAACAAACTTATGCGAGATCATTGAACTGCGGAAACTATCGAGCTGTAATTTAATAATTACAAAGAGTCTTCATTTTTGCAGAGCACATACATACATACATAACATGCAGAACACAAGTACATCTTTCCGGGGAAAACCAATGTCAAATGCACCACAAAAACTAGTCGTGGGGCGTGAACACCATCCTCAGCAGGACTCTAATCTGGACCCCACTTTTACCGAGCTACTGGGTTGGCCCATAAGTAATGGCATTTTTTTTCGCATACAAAGTTAAATGTAAGAGAAGTGGATCTCGTTTCCAATTCAACAACGAAAACCTACCTTGCTTGTCAGCAATATATCTGCAGCTTTGATAGACTTCTCGAACAGCGAACGATCTTGCTGTACAATTTTGACAAGGTGCTGGAATCGTTCAATATTTAACAATATGAATAACAGAAAGTCAACGATCATGCAAAAAAAAATTATCCTTGCGTATAAGAGTGAAAAAGGTGGTACAGGCTTTTCTGGTCCCACTAAAGATGATGCCATTTATTATTTCGGAAATTCGATCCAATCGTCTTCGCCAAGTACCTGAAACGACTCGAAGAGCTCAGTACACAACCTAACCGGCTGAACGCCTAATCGTGCTAAGCTACTTGTAAGACTTCCCACAAAAGCTCTTCGAATTCATTCCAGCTCCTTTACAATGACGACTTGGTCGAAACAGTGAGACAGTTCTCCTTGTGAGATGATGTGATGGAACAGAGTGATAGCTAATATCTTTCGAAGGCATGGAGGAGTCATTCTACTGCAAAGTGTGAGTATAAGTTTTCTGCATTAATTATTGCACTACTGCTTGATTTGCATGGAGGAGGTGAGTTACTGGTCCAGCGACTCCCAGTTTTTGGCACGAACCAATTCAAAGCACGGTGCAGTCGTTCACTGCGGATGAAGGGGTATGTGAGGCAGGAAGGGCGGGCGAAACCCGTTCTTCACCAGTTGTTTATGCCAGGTAAACGCAATAACTGAACGAAACAATATATGATACACTTCTTGCTCTTCCTCAGTTCTCCTTCCCCTTAATTGCTCGATCGGAAACTCTCTGATAAGATAATTTCTTTTAACCCCTCGCAGCGAGAGGATGTCCGGCTGACAAAAGCCCTGCAATCAGGATGGCAATGGAAAACAGGCTGGGGTCGAGTCAAACCTGGCCCTCTTGATACAGTCCAGGCGTATACAGCACACAGCACTGTACCTCCCCTACCCCTCCGATTTTTTTTTTGGGGGGGGGGGATGGGAAAACTGGAAAGTTCAAAAATTGTAGGAAGTTGAGAAAACTCAGGGAGGTAGAATGTGTGAGGAGGTGAAGCGTACCAGGGTAAGAAACTTACCGGATAAGTTGTAACAACACCGCTATTTCACACATCATGATGCTGTGCCCTGATGATAAGGTTTATGTTAACGATGATAGCGCCCTAAAATGAACCAAGTGTGAGTTACTGTTAGTTCTGATTGTAAAATGTAAAAGTGGAATATTCCCTCAACAGGAGCACTCTGTCGCGAAGGATTGAAGAGATCTTATCAGATCTAAGGGGATAATCCCAAAAGAAAGGATGGAGCTCTACAGGCGCATCATCAAATTGCTTAAAGGCAGTTGGCACGATGGTTTCCTACTTAGCCTAAAATGCTAGTAGGGCGCTGTATAGTGGGGAAATGGCGAAAGAACGGAGTGAAACGGTCAAAATCCTGCGAAGAAAAAGCCTCCGTTCTCAGTGACTTGAAAATCGATTTCGGACGAGTTTCCCGTAGGCATCTTGCCAATCACCGCTACCGAAGATACGGCTGCATTGTACTCTCCTCAACGGACTGTCGGGGCGGGTCAGTGCGGCTGCGTTTGGCGCGGTCGTCCGCGCCCGTTCTGCACCAATCGTTGAACCAGGAAGTGACATTACTGTATTATATCCTTCGTATTACTCGTTTTCTACCACTTTTTGTCGCATACGCGTTTCAACGAAAAGGCTGAGAACGGCTTCAAACAGTGTGCGCACTCCTACTGGCTGATACGCCCCGACAGTCCGTAATGATGAGGAGGTGTACTCATGTATGCATGCAGCATCACGGCCGCTTCATACCAATCCCTTCGCTTCATAATTTGCTTAGCAAATGAATGAATACGAGCGTCAGGAACGGTCGTCCATTTGTGGGCGGGCGGGCGTGGCGGGCGTTTGGGACGTAAAGTTGTGGCTTGATAGGGCCCTTATAAGGGCACCTTCCTCGGGGAAACCGCTATGCAGCGCCTGCCCAGGGTCGCGGAATTCTATCCTGCCAGGAGTATTGATCCTAGTCGTCTTGGGGGATTTATCGTGCCAACTTCCTTTAACGAGTTATCTAGTGACCTATGGTACGCTCCACTTTGGAAGATCATCTGCGTGACGCAAAACAAACTTATACTGGGTACCTGACTTAACGGTGTTCAGAAAATTGAAATGGGATATTATGAACCTCTATTACTAATTAACGGCGCCCATATTCACAATATTCCCTTCCACCTTAGTAGAGCATAACTGGATAAAAAACTTACTGCCTAACCGTGACGTCCATATCTAGCGTAGTGGCACCGTTGCCCCTCTGGACGTGTGAACAAGGTGGTTGCGTATGCAACCACAAAAGGTTGCGGTGCAACCTTAGCAGCTCAGAAAATGGACAGGTGGTTGTGGTCACCTGGTCGTATTGCACAATTTACCACTTTCGAGCGAAATGATGTCAGAATTGTCGGAAGTAAGGATTCAGGAGTCATTCAACGAACCCAGGGGGTCGCTAGTTATAATTCCTCTGCGGTGCACTCGAACTCCGCACAATCGAAGAGCTTTTTGCATGGCAATAAAAGTGCACGATAGGGCGTATCCTTGGATAAGATATCAACTGACATCCATAGTTCCTTGAATAGAGGCGAAGAATTGTTAGATGAGTGGATTTAGGAGCCAGTCAACTAACACAGGGGTCGCTGGTTCAACTCCTCGGTAGGGCACCCAGGCTTCCCACACTGAGGACTTTTTACACAACAATATTAAAATGCTATCAGCACACGAAGTGTGACATGGATCTAAGTGATGCTTGTTATTCCATAAACATGCGGACCTCCTCGTTGGGAATTTTCAGTGAGGACCAAAGAGACGTCGACGTATGCGACCTGACTATGGCTCTTTCCCAGATCGTTTCATCACGACATCACTGTGGGTTGTAGGGACGAAATGAGCGATAGAATCTATGTTGACCAGGCCATGCTGATGTGCAGAAGAGAGCAAGAGGTGTAGTGGAAAATGCATGATGCTCGATCCTGGGGTCGAACCAGAGTAGGCTCCCGTCCAAGCCAAACAAGCCTTCCATCTCTATGGAGCAGTCAAGTCGGTTCCAGATCATTTCCAGAATTCAGAATTATACTTCAACCGGCCTTTGCATATTACTGTGTAGGCCATCTCGCGTTAGGTATCTACTATGATTCTGAATGAATGCATGCGGCATCTCGAGAAGGAAGTGGTTACAGCAAAAGCTCTGCCTTTTTAGTGCTTTCGAGCAAAATTGAAAAGGACTAAGCACCTGACGCACGCACGTGCTCACTTTTGAGTGCCCCACGCACTCTATAGCCATTTTCTCTAAAAGCGTCGGGGCGTGTTAGGTGGGTACGGCGCGAGCTTTGCTCACTGGAGATAAACCGCGACACACTATTTGCCACCCTCGTGCATGAAGTATCAAGAGTTCATTTTCCACCAATAGAGGGCGCTTGTCCGCTCCGGTGAAGAACAGCCGCTAGCCGTTGTATAGGTAGCTGCCTCTATCATCCCAGGCGAATTTGGTAATAAGCAACCGACTCCGGAGAGGAGAAAGGTCTGGTTGATCCGATGGAGCAGAACCAAAATTGACTCTCGGATTGTCCCACTAGATCTCCTCCATCCTAGAATGAGAATGGAGTCTAAGGTCTCCCAGGAGTCTCTAAGAGAACGATGAATATGTGCGTAGGAAGACGGAACTCTTGATCGAAGGTCTATTGAAAAAGATGATGGCCGTACCAGACAGAAAAAGTTCCGAGCCCTCTGCCTAACACACTATCGAAGCTAGCACAGAGCAATGAACGCTTACGTAGGCGATTCTGATTGTGCAGAAACAAGAGTTCTATAGATGAGGTAGTTCATTTTCTGGTCCATCGCATTCCTCTGCTATCCTACTACAACCCTTATCCTTTTCTTCGCCTTGAGGACGAACTCCAATCCAATTAACACGGCGTTTTTCTATGTCATCTCAAATGGTAAATTGCTGTCCTCGCAAATTTAGCTAGGTTCCAAGACATCGTGGTTGCGAAGGGACAAGATGGGAAAAGGGGAAGGCCTGAATGTTGGTCAAACGGGTAATCGGTCACTGTAGTACTACATTACTGTGGCACTTCTGTGGCAGTCCTGTGAAAGTGGTATTGAACCGACATTCGGCTGACACCTCGCTCTTTCCCAGCAGCTCGGCGAGGTATTGACTGTCTGCCGAGAGTTGATAGATTCCTCCAACGGACGCATTTTGGGAATCAAGCAATACAGAATGGAATATAGTTTCAATCCTGGAATAGTTGAAGGCCTTTTCATGAGCTAGCTCACGCCTGCTCTGACTATTAACTCATTTTTCACTTCTCATCTGATACTAATGCACTTCGCGGAAACTGGAGAGAAATGAGGGCGGCGGGGTGGGGGGGGGGGGGTGGTGTGAAAGGCGTGCATACTTCGTGAGGGAGGAGATTGTGCGAATCCAACAAATCGGCTACAAAGCAACGCATTTGTATCGGTCTGGAGAGTCTACGATCTCGGAAACTCGTCGAAGGGGAAGCAGTGCCAAGAGAGGGGCCGTGAGTGTGGCAAGGCGGGATGGGAGATCCTCAGCGGAGTACCATATTTCGTCCGTGGAGGGAGGGGATCGTGTCTAGCCACTTTGCCGAAAAATGTTTTCGATTGCTGATTTTTTGAGGGTTTCTCCATTTCATTACCTTCCTCAACCCTCCCCACAGTTTTCATTTCAAAGCAACTGAAAGGTGGTGGTACTAGTGAGACTTTGAGGAAATGGGGGAAATGGTATTAGGTCATCCCATTCAAAAGTGCCGAGACATATAGAGGAATGGCAGAAAAGCAAAGGGGATAGGGAAGCGGGCTACTATACCATTTGGAGGCTAGTACCTTTAGCTGTGTATCTGTGAAATTTGGCGAACCTACCCACAGAAGAAGTTCTCGAGAAATTGAAAAGAAGCCCGAGTGGTGAAAATCAGCGCCCGATTTTCAAATCAGACGTCATAAGAGGGAAGTGCGCTGCTCAAATTCGACCGGCGCCGGACCAGTAGTTGTGTGTAATGGTGTTCTCGATATACAAGGTGAGAGGTGAAGAAAAAAAGGGTGGATGAAGTCAAGCGCTGAATATCTGATCACAGAGCCTGGACCCTTGTCGAGCTTGCCCGCGAGACTGACATCCCTGCTGCAACTGGTGTCCGAGTTATGTCCGATAAACTGAGGATGGTCAAGAGGGTGTGCGCATGGGTACCTAATCTTGTAGAAGCACGAACGCAGTACCGATTCTATACCTCTAGCAGTAATGTTCTCAGCATGAGATGTCATTCACGACTGTGAAAACGCACCCCGGCCCTAGATGAAATATGGGTGGTCTTGGACCTCGAGCCAAAACTCACAATCGTCAATTTTGTATGAATGCAGATGAGAAGCCGCCCGAGTTCTACCATGAAGAGTTACGTGGGCGCAAGTGGATGATCATCATAGCGAAGGATTCCCACACTGTGGCTTTCAGGCGGCTCTATACAGAGAATAAAATCGTCGCTGTCGGTGTATATTGCCTGTTCCTCGGCAATCAGATCGACAAATGGATGATACCACACAACTACAAGAAGGCCACCGTTGCTCGTCATAGTGCCAGACCCCGAGTAACTGTATTGTAGGGCAGTGCTGGGACACAAACAACTGAGACCTGGGTTCAATCGCCCCATTCGCCCGACATAAAGCCGAGCGATTCCAATTGTTCTCGTCAGTCGAGAGTACTCTCCGACGGCAAACGCTACAATGTTTTGTCATTGGCATCAACAGCAATTTACTCGCACTTGTTGAAAAATCGAAGGTACCAGAGGTCCAAAGGCTTTCGGGGCACTCGGAGCGGGTCATTCGGGAAGAAGGGATTTACTCAGCTTGTAGCCAAATATTACTTTTTATCTATTCTCCTCTTTGTTTTATTCGAATAAAACCGACGGCACTTTTGAATGGGATGACCTAATAGTAGACATAGGGCGGAATCTTATATCGCAAAGGTTTTTCCTACACGGCTGGACGTGCTCTGCCCGGGGACCAGCTACCTCCAGCACCGTCCCGGCTCACTTTTGAGCCCAGAAAGTGGGGTGCCACTGCAGCTGCGGATCCGCCTTGGACATGGCGAGGACAAGGATCCACACAACTTACTGTACAGTTTACCTTTACAAAATATTATTTACAATCAAGTATTCCTCTTGTTCCACTCTATAAAGATTCAAATCTCTTTATAGAGAGCAGAAGTGGAAGAGGAGGAATATTTGATTGTAAGTAATAGTTTATAGGAAACACTTCAGAACGCAAAGTAAACAGAAAGCTCGGAAGAAAAGATTTATCTATAACAAAGTGTACAACAAAAGTCTTCAGAGGAAAGATAGATCGAACTAACTAAAAAGCTACTTCAGCAAAGAATCGAAGATCGTAAAACCCATAATACGCACTGTGGCAATTCAGAGAACAGCAATTTGGGTGAAAAACCGGAATGAGAAAGCAATCCAGCACTAACTGATATCAAATTGAGTTTCGCTAATCTCTTCAAATGAATGACAAACTAACAATCGAGAATCGACGCTGACAGCAAAATCTGAATGAAAATCGTACACCGATATCCGAGCAACCGAAAACCCCAAGTAAGACCCAGTTCAAGAAGAAGGGTTGAGTCTAACTATCCCTGGACACCAGTTTCAAATGAAGAGCGAAGAAGGCGATTCAAAAATTGTACATAAAACTCGCAAAAGCACGCACGATAGGCTTCAATTACGTGTAGTGATGTCGAAAGAATTCTCATAAACGTATGGCATAGAAGATGTGAGGCAGCGTTCAAACTTCGCGACGGCAGCGCTTCGGTCGCGCGTTCGACGCGATCGATGCGCATGCTTTCGACTGCATTGATCGCGTCGAACGCGCGACCGAAGCGCTGCCGTCGCGAAGTCTGAACTCTGCCTAAAGAGCAAGAACTTTTCACTTGCCACGAAATATGAAGCCTAATGTGGTGGGGCCAGGGCGACGACTGACTCCAGGTTCGTAAGTGAAACTATTGGGTCTCTGATAGTTAAAGAAACGAACGGGGGACGTGTCCCATTGCCAATAATCTGGGCGAGGAGAACCGTCGTGCGTTCCCATATTAGGGCCAGGGCCAAAACGACCTCCTCGTCTCCTCGGGAAGTTCCCTCCTCTATAGTGAGGAAAATTGTTGTTAACACCGTTTGGAACCCTGTTCGCAGGATAGTTTCTCTGATCATTACGCTCTGAAAAAAACGCGAACAATTTCACCACTTCCAGTGTGATTTTAGATTAAAAGTAGAAGGGAACTCACCGGTCCCTTGAAAAGCACCTCTTTCAGCGGTTCTATAATTTCCTCGATAATTTCGCATCTAAAAAAGATAGACATGAAATTTAAAGCCCCTCCCCCAAGTATGAAGTCTGCTCACCAACTGCAACACGTAACTAGTAAAGTAGACATGATGGGTCTCATCAATTTCCCTTAAACCTACCAAAGTATGAGGTAGCACTTTAGCGCCTAGCCATGAGGTCCGTGAAGTGACCTCGAATATCACATCCGAAAGCTAAATCTAGGTGTACCCGTAGGGAGTAGGCACGTTCGCTGGAGGCTGGTGCTTGCGCCAAGGTCATTGGTGGAAAGGGGCGATGGTGTGGCCAAAAACTTTCCTCACAGCCCTTCCACCAATGAAGGTGGCAACAACTGTCCGCCTCCAGCAGTCGCGCCCTCTATCTGCTACAAAAAATATTCTGGATGGAGCAACCCCATGAATAATTCATTACTAACAACTGACGCCCGACACAACTGCACCTCAAAAGAAACAGAAAGGTTTATATTGTGGCTCACTTCTCTGAATCCATTATTTGGTTTCTGCTTGAACTCTTTCGCATCAGGAGCCACCTCGCAATCCGGTGTCACCGTACCATTTCCCGAATCAGACATATTCGCTGAATCGTTATGATCTAAAATTACAATCCTGTAATCGACTTCTTCGCGAAAACAGTTAACAGCATGGGCCATGAGAAACAAGGTGGCGTGGGAGAATTCTCACTTGATTCGACCTCCTTCCTCCCCCAAATGTCACCCATACAGGAGTCCCGTCCCATTGAAGACCTCGCCCCAGCTTCCTCATATTGTTCACCCGCACTTCGCTGCTCCAGCAGGCGCTACTCTCGCCTCCGCTACAAGATTTTGCGTCACGTAAAAAAACGTTGAAGCATTCGCGTAATCTCGCATTTTCATTCACAATTTCAAAAACTGTGTGCAGTAGACTTCCGTGAGCAAACTGAACAGTGCCCACAAAAAAGCACTCGCGCCACTATGCAGTTCGCTCAGTGGTGATTCGTACAAGCAGCTCACACATTTATGCGCACTGCCCGCGAAAGACCCTCAAAATCCACTTACGAACTAAAGTCAAAAAAATTTGGTTCGGGGAACGGACTAACAGGAAAGGATCCATAGAAGATAATTTAGAATCTTCATGAGGACAAAGGTTACTCAAAGGCAGTGGGCACGATGGCTGGGGGTGGCCTTTTACTTGAAAGGTAACTGGTGGAACGCCTTCTCCCAGCCATTTCCCAATGACGTAGGCAGTAACCGCCCGCCCCTAGCACGCTGCCTACAGGATAGCCTAGCCTGAATAAACCGCCCAAAACTTACCCACACTGAAGAATTAAAAAAAAGGAAGTTTTACAAGCTGCAAGACTAACCTTCACTAATTTCCGTGTTGGGCGCAGATAACGGACGTGAATTCGAGGTTTGGTCGTCGGCAGCTTCTTTCGAAGCTGCAGAATCCGCCGATTCTTTGATTGATTCAGAAGCTTCTTTTTCTGGGCTACTAGTTTTCTTGGTCGGACTCTCTTTGGCGGGACTAGAGTCACTATTCGCTGAACCAGTACTAATAGGAGAAGACACCGGACTCTCGTCCTCTTTCGGTGATTCAGGTATTGGAGATGACGCATCAGGAACATCGGAATCAGTCTTGTCATCATCAGTATTAGGGGGCCATGATCCTTCCGAAAAGAAGTCTGATAGCTTAATTCTCTCGAGGAGCCTCAGAGCTTCATGCCCTGAAAATAGAACAAAACAATCGAGCCATGTATGAGAGCGGTTTTTGTTCTATCACTTACTGTATTTTCATAAGAAAGAACTGCATTAGGAACCTGATAGTAATTCTGCACATTCAAGCTGTGGCGAGAGCGACAACAGCTGCTTGACCAGCGGAGTCGTTCCCACCAGGACCCATTTCACTCAACGTGGCAATGCTACGCGCGTCAAATTCGCTGGGAAATGCTCTGACAGTTTGCACGCGTTACCGCGCCGCAGTTACCGCACACATGGAGTAGCTGTTGCAGTGGATGGCAAATGGTTCGAAGCCAAACACTCAGTCCACGGGAGAGGGGCGATTCTCGCGAGCGAATGATGTCGAACCGTTCACATAGCGCGCGGCGAGTCGCAAGACAAAGTCAGATTTTCTCTCTTGCGTATCCGCACGATCTATCGTTAGAGCAAGGGATTTGCTCTTGTTTACGGCACGTTCTCCAGACTACAATGGGGGTGGATACCGATAATGATTTTAATGTCGCGTGAGACAGTACAGCTCGTACGCAAGAGCCGCGGTTTCGCAGTCCATGCCCTCCACCGCGGCGACCCCCGATAGAATGGCCACATATCTGAATTTCATCATGAAACGGAAACCAAATATGCTGCTAACCCAAAAACTGAAATGATTTGTGCAAACAGCTTACATTTTCTCACAACACGTTGCATCAAATACCCTTATAAACTCTATAAAACTTTGAACACATAATGAGCCACTGACACGAACCGTAAATTATGATGAAGAGCAGCTGTGCTCTCCTATTCCAAAATCAACTGCCTGTCACATAAGTAGGATGCGAGGAGGCTATGTGAATCCCGCTCCGAATCGTTACTATTCACATGTTTCTTGTATAATAGAGTACAGATCAGTATAGTAATAGAAATAGGCGAAATAGTGGGGAGCCGAGTTCCAGACGATCGCTAAATATTCACCTCAAAATAGTGCACTGTTCTACTATTACGGCTCTAGAACCGCAAAAATTCGCTGAAACTTCACTTGTAGACCTTCACGGTGGCCAGATTACGAAAACGTAACTGGCGCTGGCACCATTTGGCGTCAACAGGCACCAGTATGACGTTACCTCCTGCCTTCATCAGAATCGACTGGAACCTGCCAGGGTTATTTGCCATCCTGGTCACGGGTATAAAATACCCTCTGCACCAGCGCTAATGAAAGGCACTCCGATCATCTGCGATCTGCTAAGGCTGAGTCTGGCGAGAAAGTAATCACTCCTCTCAGGCTAATGCCCTTGGGACGCGCTGACTTTAGGCTACGAGCTCATTTTTAACCCACTGCGTATTGCGGCGTTTTCGCGAAAGCGGGCGCCTGTGGCCGACGCCTTTTTGTCGACGCGACTCCTGGCGCGCCGAGTATAAACAAATGCAATTTTTATCATATAATATGACATAAAAATATTGTATGTACTTCGTATTATACATTACTGTTGCATGCATGAGTATGATAAGTAAAATTGAATACTATTACGTGATAAAATTGATGAGCCAAAAAAATGCGACCGTTAACAAAAAGGTTTATAAATTCAAGAAGTATTGGGAATGGGACGTAACATGTCTATAAATTGTTCAGTTTTACTATTTTGCGAATTTTTAGTGGAGTCGCAGTCAGAGCCTTGTTTTGACTGGTTACTGAGAAATAAATAAAGGATATAGTAGCTGAAGAATTTTCCAAAAAATATCAATAACTTAGCTCTAGTTTGTCCCGCAATTTCCCACACATATATTTCTTTCCGGGAGACTTCACAAAGATACTGCTATTTCCCCACACATGTATTTCTTTCCGGGGGACTTCACAAAGATACTGACAGTTTTGAGTCATCGAACAATGCTAAATACGTTAAAACGAGGCGTGCTGCACCATGTGTAGCACGCGGCCATACAGAGGCAAACAAGCGTGCTGCACATGGTGCAGCACGCGGTACGCAATGGGTTGAAGTGCCTAAATCAGCAAATCCGCTGAAAACTTGCATATCCCGATTACGACTATGACATTCATTCTTGGCGCTGGCGCTAATGGAGAACACTACGATTATCTGCCCTCTGCTAAAGCTGAACCCAGAAGATAATCGTAGTGTCCTCCATTAGCGCCAGCACCAGTAATGAATGTCATATTCAGTGAACAGGATGTTAGATTACCTCTATATACAAGTTTTCAGCGTATTTGGTGAACTAGGCAGTTTAAAATTGAGCTCGCACCGAAAAGTCAGCGCGTCCAAACGGCATCAGCCCTCCTCCCAGGCTCAGATTAGAACGTTCAATTGCACACGTGTAGAAAAATGAATATCATATTCGCGACCAGGACATCAAGCAAGTCTATTAAGCTAGTTTAATCAATTTTGGTAAAAACGATGGCGGCAAACTGGCGCCTATCGGCGCCAAATGGTACCAGGGCTGAAAATGGATACCATGATTGTGGCTAGAATCCCAAATAACTACAGTATGCACGTTTTCATCCGATCTGATAAGAAAGGAGGCGGCGCCAAACTACCGTTAAACGGGGCTAGCGCCAAAACTGGATATTGTATTCGTGACTAAGACAGCAACCAACCTCTACAGGCGAAGCTTCCGCTTTTTTTTTGATTTGTAGTCGTAATGGTAGGATAGTGCCCAAAGAGAGCATACAGAAATGATGCAAAACATGAAAAGCAACAGTCCACCGTAACGTTGCGTCACTTTCCGCGATAAGTAATTACTTAGTACAAATTGCGAGCCACAGTGCTGATTTCGCAGGTAACAGACGGTATTCCCATCCAAGGAACGAGAAAAAAAAGTCAAGATAAACTAAGAACCTTTCAAATTGAGTTCCTTGTCTACAACCGCCTCACTCGCAGATAGAACAGCAGCAACAACGCGAGATGCTTCAGCAGCTTTCGCCTCCACCAACTTCAATGAAGAGCATTCACGAAAGGAAGGGTACCAAGCCGATTTCAAGCGTTGTAGAAAGTCAATTTCTGCCTGCTTCAATGTCTGTAATTACAAGGATTAAAAGTGTTATAGAAAAGCATTAAAGTCAGTGGGTACGACTGGTGGATAGGGGAGGAGGGGGGGGGGGTTATTGTCAACGTGATTGGTGGAAGGGCGGAAGGACGGCGTTCGCCAAACTGCCCAACGTTTTGCGAGAGTGTGGCCAATGCCTTCCCACCAATGACGCTGACAACAATCGCCCCTTTACGACCACTCGACGCCGCGTGGTTCTAGCGCCACATGCCGGCACAAATCATGCTACTGCTTTTGAAAAACTACAGTGACTACAAAAAGTAAAGAGCTACAGAAATGGTTTTTGAAACGGAAAATAATGATAAATGAACTACTAACGAGGGCTCCATCAGTTCCAGAAAGAAACGCTTGCGCACATGAAGGACGGCTCAGTTGGGTGAGGATTTCACCATAAACAAACTTATGCGAGATCATTGAACTGCGGAAACTATCGAGCTGTAATTTAATAATTACAAGAGTCTTCATTTTTGCAGAGCACATACATACATACATAACATGCAGAACACAAGTACATCTTTCCGGGGAAAACCAATGTCAAATGCACCACAAAAACTAGTCGTGGGGCGTGAACACCATCCTCAGCAGGACTCTAATCTGGACCCCACTTTTACCGAGCTACTGGGTTGGCCCATAAGTAATGGCATTTTTTTTCGTATATAAAGTTGTAAGAGAAGTGGATCTCGTTTCCAATTCAACAAACAACGAAAACCTACCTTGCTTGTCAGCAATATATCTGCAGCTTTGATAGACTTCTCGAACAGCGAACGATCTTGCTGTACAATTTTGACAAGGTGCTGGAATCGTTCAATATACGACATTTAACATATGAATAACAGAAAGTCAACGATCATGCAAAAAAAAATTATCCTTGCGTATAAGAGTGAAAAAGGTGGTACAGCTTTTCTGGTCCTACTAAAGGTTTGGCAAGATGATGCCATTTATTATTTCGGAAATTCGATCCAATCGTCTTCGCCAAGTACCTGAAACGACTCGAAGAGCTCAGTACACAACCTAACCGGCTGAACGCCTAATCGTGCTAAGCTACTTGTAAGACTTCCCACAAAAGCTCTTCGAATTCATTCCAGCTCCTTTACAATGACGACTTGGTCGAAACAGTGAGACAGTTCTCTTTGTGAGATGATGTGATGGAACAGGGTGATAGCTAATATCTTTCGAAGGCATGAGAAGTCATTCTACTGCAAAGTGTGACTATAAGTTTTCTGCAGTTAATATGGCGACTACTGCTTGAGCATGGAGGAGGGAGTTTTGGCGCGAACCAATTCAAAGCATGGTGCAGTCGTTCGCTGCGGATGAAGGGGTATGTGAGGCAGGAAGGGCGGGCGAAACCCGTTCTTCACCAGTTGTTGATGCAGGCTTCACCAGTTGTTGATGCAGGTAAACGACAATAACTGATACGAACAATATGATACACTCTTGGCTTGTTCGTTTCAATGGTGTAAAACAGGTCTGGCACCGCGCCAAACCCATTACGCCCGACACGCCTCTCATCTGCAGCGGATGGCGCTGTATTTCTCTGGGATGACGTTGGTATCAGCTTCACACAAGGAGCCCGTTAAACTTTCTCCAAGTTTATATGTAGCGCCCAGAATCCGAGTTTAACGAGATCCTTGAGCAAAGCCGATACCAACGTCATCCAAGAGAAATACAGCGTTATCCGCCGCGGACGAGGAGGCGTGGGCGTAATGGGTATGGCGCGGCGCCAGACCTGTTTTACACGATTGAAACGAACAAGCAACAAAAGCGTACCATATTGTTCGTAACAGTTATTGTCGTTTACTTGCTTCAACAACTGATAGAGAAGGTGTTTCAATTTTCCTGCCTGACACATCCCTCGTCCGCCGCGAACGACTGTACCGTACCGGTTCGCGCCGAAACGCCCAGTATCCCATAAACAGGCTCTATGAAAGTGATAGAGAACTGCCGTCATACTCTTGCCTCAGCGTTCAGTGCGTACTGCAGCATTTTGAGCGATTAGGAATGTGTACTTATCGATCTGTCGTGCGCCATCGTAGAGAGAGCAGCGTTCCGAGCGACGAGCGACCATGAGAACACAAATATCGATCTAGCGCTTTGAGCGTGCGCCAGCGTATTCAGCGCCCTCTAAAGCTCAAAACCGCCCGCGAAAACGCACAAAACGCTGGCGTACGCTGGAAACACTCAAAACATTGATGCAAATATGAATGCAGCATTAAGGGTACGGTGTACGATCAATTAAAAGATTGTGTCGATCTTGGCGTGAATTGCATACCTTCAGTGGAAGAAGTCGTGCAATCTCTCGTCTTGCGAAAGCGCGTTGAAATGAGCGGCTAATGCCGTTTGGACTCCACAAATTTCGTCTTCGCTCATTTTAAAAGTGGCAAGATCACCAAATCCGCTAAAAACTTGTATATAGGGGTAATTCAACATCCTGATCACGAATATGACATTCATTTTTGGCGCTGGCGCTAATGGATGACACTACGATTACCTGCGCTCTGCTAAGGCTGAGCCCAGGAGGTAATCGTAGTGTCTCTCTTGGCGCCAGCGCCAAGAATGAGTGTCATACTCGTAATCAGGATGTTGAATTACCCCTATATACAAGTTTTTAGTGGATTTGGTGACTTAGGCAATTTGAAAATGAGCTCGAAGACGAAATTTCTGGAGTCCAAACGGCATTAGCCATTGAAAATGGCGCAAAGAGAGGAGAAACAGCTAATGGGATAGCGGGACTAATAAAGGCACCATGAATTTGAATACATATAACTCTAGTCAGCAAAATTTTGCGGATATCTTCCACGATAACCTTAATATGCCGAGCTGATGAGCGACGCCGGGCGCGAGGGACAAGTCGCCCTGCCTGGAGATTCAAATTCAAA
>MU912166.1:13731-26250 GCA_036418165.1 Cooperia oncophora | reverse complement strand
GCTATTTGAGCAAGACCAACCAGAATATCTCGTCGAGAACTTTGCTTTCAAGCTACAGACCCTTGGAAGGGGTGGGATTGGTGAACGGAGACCTAGTGCCCAGATTAATACCGAAGCCATGCAACTGAGACCTCCATAAGGAAGCTAAAATACCGAAAAACATGCTACCAGGTTTATTCATCATTCAATACTTCGGGATATGCAACCGGTTCTCCACAGGTATTTAAATGTTGGCGTCGAATATGGCGTTATCCTTGTACCAACGGGCTGCGACAAAATGAGCGCCTTCTGGGTTACGCACCCTGACAGTGATACTAAAGTTAAATACTTGTCACGTAGAGTGAAGAATTGTGTTCATAACCAATTTACATTGTACTGCATCTATAATTTTTCGTTTTTTTTGGATATTGCTGCACAGCTCCACTCTGTATTGTTACTTTCCTCACGCTCTATTTCATGCAGGCACCGTCGCATTATTTTTGATATTAACGGCACTTCCATAAGACTACGTCTTATAATTAAAAATGATGATATCGCGCAGTGTTTCAGATGAACTGACTGTTTTTTTACTACAACTTCATAATATCAGTGTACCTTGTCGTCGACGCTTAATCCTCCCATTAGGCTCGCCAGATGTTCGACCCAGTCAATCGCAGCAATGAGGCGACGATAAGCTACTGACGACAATTCGTCATTCTTCGCCAAACGGAACGGTTCGTAGCGCATCTGCAATTCCCAAAAATAAGTGCAAGGTGTTCCTGTGTGGTAACCCACCTTGGATAGATAGACAGGCTGATTTACCATGCTTTCGGTGGTTCCTTTACAACACTATCATATATTAACATTGTTTGCTGTTTACCATTGGAAAAATCTTACAGTGCAGGGGAAGCGTCCAAATGTTTACAGAATTGAATAAAAGAGAAGCTCAGACGCTCATTTTCGTTGGTGATGATCCAAGGTAGTTTCGAAAGTAATGGACTGCTCAGTAACCCCCTGCAAGGTTCGTTCGACGCAGGGGAACAACGCGGACTTGTCGCAACATCATTGATTGGTACCACAATAGTCGGGGATTGTGAGAGAGGCACTGTCAACTGCTGGCAGTTTGTATACAGGGAGGTTTAAAATATAGAAAATTTCCTAGAAGTACACATTTTCCTAACGAGTGGTCTAATGTATATAGTACAATAGATCATAAAAGAAAATTTGGCTAAGAATATGAGAAAATTAAATCTACGGAAGCTCACAGTAGACCCAAAAGTCATTTCTTCCTTAATAGAGCTGCTTCTATTTTCATTCGCTTGGAGAAACTGAACCGCTACAAATATCATCCAGTATGCATAAATCCTATCTTATTCGTATACTTATATGACGACTTGACTTTTTCCCCGTCAACCAGTACAGGCCCAATTCGATCTATGTATCAGTTAATTGTTCCATCATGTTGGGTTCGTTTTCTTTTTTTGTTATTTTTGAACGTGGGCTTCCTGATGGTTACGCTACCTGTAATGAAACTAGTATGCACGAAGAATCCGCCTTAAGCTACGACAATACGAGATTAATCAGAAGAGGAGATTGAGAATCGATGCCGCGCGCGGGCATGTAGGTTCAGATTTCAAAACAGTCATACACTGAGGTTCATGTCAGTGAGTTCCGAAAGTGGTGATTTTTTTTTTATTCCAGATTCCTCTCGGTAGAAAACATCACGTAGACAAGAAAGTTTCGATTAGCTAATTGGATACAAAATTATTTTTCTTAGGAGGAGCCAGACATTGGCAGATCGAGGTTACAGCATCCTTGGGGTATTCGCCTCATCGCGTACAATATTTAGGTAGATCATTTAGGATTTTGTTCGGACCACAGTTTGTCTCAAAGCCAATTTTTCATAGAAATGAGAACAATGAGCTTTTCCATTTTGAGTGTCGAATAATTAATAAGATGCATCGTAAAAGGATGGTGCCTGTCTCAAAATCACGCTTTCGATATGACAGTTAACTGACTGCAGCCGACTTTTCCTTCTCGGATGGTCTTCTGTAGCTGGGCCAATCAGCGCATTTGTTAAGTGTTCAGATTTTCCGGTCGATTGCTGGCGTGATGATCGTGGGGAGATTTTTCTTTGTTTTTTTGATTTTTTTGTCTTTGTTATTGTTTTCATTGTTAGAAAGTACAGAAAAAGTGCTACGGAACAGTATCTGTGATGGAAACACGAATTTAGTTTGAAGTCAGGAAAATATATGGAAAGGAAAGACCTTACTTTTAAGCCGCGCTGTATAGAGAATGTTTCCCTAGACGTGCCTTGTTTTTTCTGCACTTTAAATTATGTATCTCCATAAATACATGTAATCTGTTCAACGCCTCAGCGCGTTTGCTTTTTTCCAATTATAAGAGACCTGACCTCTGATCGTTTACCTTTCAGCTTGCTTGGATCGTCGATGATTTCTCGTAAGGTGTTCACGCGAAGCGGATACAGGTGTGACGCGTCCATATTCGTGTCGCCCTATAAAAAACATCATCACCTTTTCCTTCTCTTTCAAGGTAGTTTTTAGTCATCAGGGTAATAAGACACAATTAAAACAGTCTCACACCAGTAGTTCCAAACAGAAGAAAGAATCGCAGTCACATACCTTCATTACTTTCGCTTCAATGTTCAACAAGTTCATAAGTAGCGTTCTCATTTCGACCGTAAGTTTCTTCATCCAGTCGCCCTTACTTTTTGGGGAGGCACAGGGAGGCACCTTTTCAACGAGCATCAGAGTTACCAAATGATTTGAGGTTTTGAGTTGAGAAAACGGTTATACATGGTATACATACCGATTCTTTCGGCATCGCGAGCGCTTTCTTCTTTTGCCTGCCGGTGTAGTCTCGGTTTGGTCGACAAGCTAAATAATTATTACTAAAAAGTTGTTACGAATGTACATTAAAAAGGATAAACAAAAGAAAACGCATGACAACGAGTTCCCTGAACCATACCTTCCGGTTTCATTCCAGCCTCCAAGCATTTTTGGAAACGGCAACTACGGCATTGAGTTCTCATATCTGTAGAAAATGTATTTCTGGAGCAGATGACAACTGCTAATTCTTCAGAAAGAGTAGACGTACTTGTCCATTATATTCACTGAACGGGACCCGTATTAAGTTTTTTGCACCCTGCGCTGATCCGCCTCACTATTGATACTCTATGTACTGCACTCAGCTTAAAGACAAGTTGCAGGGTCACCTGTGGCTCAACCTATTTATGGGGGAGGGGTGGGTGATGTTCCGCAGCTGCAGAATGACACCATCTTGTCCCTCTGAAAGGGGGATGCTCTTCATAACAGGATGCTCCGCTGGCTATCAGTGTGCGGCATGTACATCGATACTCCTATGTATCGCTAGCTGCGGCTATATTGCCCACTGGTTGGAAGTGACTAAGACAGCGCAAAAAATTTGCAAGCACGGTGTTCATGCCAAGAATCTACCTAGAATAATGGCACATAAATTAACTGTGAGTGAGGGCAACAAGAACTGCGTTTGGCTATAGCCACACGTATGCCAGTCCTGCGGCGTTTTACGCGCTTGTGCGTAATTTGATTGCAGGCAAAGACATAAAGCAGATCTGGTAATCCGAACCTCCCAGTTTCACTGTTGTGCTCACTCCCAAGTTGCGGAAGTTAAAATTCTAGCCGCGCATCTACCCACCACGTCCATGGATAGTAACGACCTTATAAGTGATTGCTCTAGCATACAGGGGGGGGCAAAAAAAAGTCATTTTGCCTCCATGACTTTCAAGGCGCTATAAGTTACACTTTATTAAATTTTTATCGGACATTTTTATATTAAAGAGCACATTAAATACTATAATGATACTCCGCCACAGCCTTCTGGAGGAGCGCCATCGAGAGATTCGGCCGCGCGAAAGTGAGTGGGTACCGGAGTTGAGCGAGATCGTTGATTTCTCCGCCACTGTAGACCACCCTGTTGAGCTCCGCCCGAACCGAGTAATTGAGGGGGTTTAGTTCAGGACCCCCGCTTAAATACTCCATCTTTTCCAGGTACTCAACGTTCTTCCATTCCAAGTAGGCGAAAGTTTTTCCAACGCCCTTCGATTAAATGTGTTGTCACCCAATCCTGTAGCAGTACAAAGTTTCCAAGAAGGTACGGGCGACGACATGAAGATGGGATATTCTCCTCGAGTTGCTCGATGTAGCCACCAGCGCACACCCTCAGTCTGGGGCCCACGAAGAAAATATCGGTTCATCCATTCCAGGTACGGCCGGTCCACACCATCAACCCGCGCCTTGGTGAATGGGGTGAAGATGATGTCCTGGACCGTAGCGACGTTGCCGGAGCTGCTCGATGTTTGAGGTCTTGCAGATCAAGAGTACTGGTCTCCAGGTAGCTATCCATGGGTGATTCCATTCAAGAAGTTCCGCAGCTGTTTGGAGGCCACGTGAATTCCAAAGGCGTTCTCCACTCAGGCCGCGACTGGAGATGACTTCATATTTTGGTGTACATGAAGGTG
The DNA here is from genome assembly GCA_036418165.1 of Cooperia oncophora. Classification (NCBI taxonomy): domain Eukaryota; kingdom Metazoa; phylum Nematoda; class Chromadorea; order Rhabditida; family Trichostrongylidae; genus Cooperia; species Cooperia oncophora. The sequence continues at coordinate 21,752 of MU912166.1, read as the reverse complement.
AATGGCGGCAGCCGGCTCCTGCTTATAGAGGAAGATCTTGGGTATCTTCCGCCCTGGTACTCATATCCACTTCCTCTGTCTGGGCTGCGAAAACTTCGCTCATATGTGACTCGGCCGGAATGACTTTTTTTGCCCCCCCCCTGTATACTCGAAATCCCTGAGATCGGGTAGGCGTGGCTGCGTTCTTCAACTGAACCTGAAGGTGGATATGCTTTTGGTGAGATATTTTCATCTTGACACATCGTAATCATGTCTCTGTCCAACACAGAACAAGATGACAGTTGTCCCAGACTGGAACATTCAACGAGTAACCTATTTCGAGCCACGTTCAAATGCCACGCCTACTGGCTTAGGGATAATGGGTATACCATTAGTCAAGGGCGGCCGTGGTAAGTGGTGAGTCTTACTGTGCGGACCTTGGACCAAATGCCCGATCGACCCCTGCCCAGGCCAGCCGTGTTTTTGATTCGAAATGAAAGCCGAATGCGTAGCGTACTAAAAAAAGCGAGTGACCAACACGGAGAGTCTTCACTCTCTTATCAGACCTCACACCTATAACACATGAGCTGGTTGACCGACATCGGCAACGAACCCGAGACCTAATTTCAATTCCTATTTTCCCGCTGTATCAACTGTCATTTTCCGCTGCCACTTATAGCGAAAAGGCCTCATCTTGAAACCAGTTTTTTTTCGATGAACCTTGCAGTCGCACTAACTGCTCGGCTTTTCGTCTTATCTTACAGTCGAGCGGTGGCACTACCTATTTGATCCCTAGCTTCCTATCTAACTTTTCCATTCCTGGGAACTAGTTTTCGTCAGAGTGTGCCGAACAGTTATTGCTGAATAATCACACGATTAATCGTAAGACCGATTACCTAGAGATCGAGAACGTGAGTGAGGTGACTCATCGATACGGTGTGACTCATTCTCAGAGAATTTTTATATAGAGAATGAAAGACAAGCTTTCATCTGCACGAATGTTGGGAAGATTAGAACCCTTCAGTCTCAGCGCTTTATCCCATATGCAACCGCTCTCTCAATAATAAATACGTATTTCTGCAGCTGTCACGCAAATATTTTGTCCTACTGAAAAACTTGAAGGGACCATAGCAGCAGGAGAAGGAAATAAATGTTTTGGCGGATAGGTGTATTGTTATCGGAAAATACACTGCAGAATGAGACTTTAAAATTATGCTTTAAAAGCTTCGAAGATCCAAAAGAGAGCCTTCCATCATAATTTTTTTTCCTTGTCAGAGCGCATAACCTCCCGTTTGACTGCAAGGATAAGCCTGTCACAGTACAGGAGGACCCACCTGCGTTGGTTTAAGATGTACTCTGTATGTTATCAGACCACATCAATAAAGTGTATTTCAAATGTGAGCAAGGTGCGCTGAAATAATGGGGTGAAATTTTAGGTCCGCAATGAACACCCTTGCGCGGCAAATTCGCCCTCAAGGTAGGCCTCCTAGTGAAGAATGATGGGCATATGGTACGAAAAGGAAGCTCAATTGTTGCTTGCGGGGTCGTAGTGGTCATTATTCGTGGTATTGGTTCTCCCACGGAATGTGGCAACCACTTCCACGGATACCGTCAGTCGCGAATTGGATTGCAAATCTAATTACCACGCCCTTCATACCCCATACCAGGTTAGCTGTACCTCCAAACCAGTTCGGATAATGGACATCACATTTCTCTGATACACAGGAAGGCTCGCTCAACTCTGTGCTGGACACCCGGTTAAACGCCCTGCAACTCTGAATATTATCCATTTTATTCTACTGTGTGAGTCACTGCCACACCCAGTGTGTCGCTTTACTGTCACTATTTCACCAAGAATGATAAGCTATAGAACCTGATATAATTACCGTACCAACTCGTATCGGACAGTTGCCGTTCGCTTGACATTCCAGCTGATCGGCTTTCATTAGTGCCCGCCGAAAAAAGCCCTTACATCCGACACAGGCGATAGCACCATAATGCATTGCTGCCTTAAAAAGTCTAAGTATCAACCATTTACCTTGAATTCGAGAATGAGAAATTATGAATGTTAAGCAATCTTTAAACGTTCACAGGAGTAAAAAAAGCAAAATAAAAAATGTACGAAAAAGTACGTACCTTCTCGGCACCACATACACCGCACACTTCACCAGCCGAAGGGCCTTGGCCATCTTCATCATCGGAATCTGGAATATTCCGTTTTGCAAAGGCATGTCAGCAATACTTACGTTTAAGAGTCAACGAAGTCTCTATTAATCATAGGCTTAGTAGGCTTTAGAAAGCGCGCAGTGAGATTAGGTCTCGGTCATAAAAAACTAATGCTTCTGTTGTTGATCAACTCTTTTTTTGTTGAAATGGTTTGGGTTAGGGGTTGGGAAGTGCTATTCCATCAGTAAAGAGGTTTATGGTGGCGTCCCTCAAAGTGGAGTTCTGTCACCGCTGTTTAACATCTTCACTGCAGAGATTCCCAGCTTGTTTCAGAGACTTGTTTCGACCAAGATGTATGCAGATGATGTAAAAATCTACAAGAGGATTGGGACAGTCTGACTGTGAAGACCTTCAGAGAGCCATTTATCGGCTTAGTAACTGGGCAGAAACATGGCAGCTTCCTCTCGCCCCGCATCGCTTTGCATGAGAATTTCTTTGGAATTCGGGAGCCATTCCTCACCCGTACACCATAGACGGTGTTGCCGTCTCCCCAGTCAACTCTGTTAGGGACCTTGGCTTTCGTTATTCCAACACTTTAGACAAAACCGCTGTAACTCGGCTTTTCTCAGACGCTTCACATTTTCAAGGGTTTGTCCTCTACCAACAAGTCAGTTCTGCTTAAGGCGTACAAAACATACGTTCGCCCTTTAGTAGAGACGGGAGCTGCTGTGTTCTTTCCCCACTAAGAAACGGGATGTTTAGCCTTGGAGAAGGTGCAAAATAACTATACTCGTAAAATTCTTTTGCGAACCAGGAGCTTCCTGTATTCGAGGGTTCCCAAAGCTTCCATCAGGAACAAATACTTTGAACTTTCCACCCTCGAAACACGTCGGATGGTTGCGGATGTGTGCATGGTTTACAAGCTCATGTACGGGTCTAAAGGGTCAAATCCTCTCAATTTGTTTGAAATCCAGCATTCACGGACCAGAGGTGGGCAAGCTAAAATTCTCTTAGCCTGTCCGAGAACCAGAGTTAGAGCCGCTAGCTTCTCATTCAGAGCCGCGAGCACATATAAGAAGGTCACAAAGAATTTAGCTGTTCCCAATACTGTACGACAGCTTAAGAGGATTGTAGCTGCACGGCTACTTAGTTATGGAACATCCTAGTTGTTTGAGATTGACTTTAGAATTTCCTAACTTGACCAGTAATTGAATAGTCTAGTCTCGGATCGTTGCCAGCTCGAGTCGCATCATTCCACTTCAATGAGTCTGATATTTTCTTGATATACTAGCAAGCGTATTTTCCGAGTTTGATGTGTCGTTGTCTTTTTACTATTTTCAATGGTTTTCTTTTCGTCGTTCTTTGTTTGTTCTATTCTCTCACGTTTGCCTTATGCAGCGTAATAAACATAACATAAACATAAAATGCGGGTACGGGCTTAGTACCAGTTCGCTTGCCTCGGAGGGGTGGACTTGCTCGGCCAGGGCAAAAATCAGGGCACCATTTGAACCCAAATCGCGCCCGCGGCTTAGTTGATATCGTTGCAGTCAGTCGGGTCGGTGTCAGTAAGGCGTGAAGTAAGCCTACTCGCAGTATTTTTCACCACGGTTGCCCACAACTCAGCATTTTTGTGATAACCTACTCGCAGTATTTTACACCACGGTTCTTTGCGCAAAGAACGCTTAATTCGGAGATCGGTCCCATGCCACTACCACCAGCTGCTGCCTCAGCGTGCGTACATCTACAGGCCGAATCATTAACCTCCATGCGAAACGCCTTTGCACGCTAATAAATAGAAGTAACAGTGGTAACTCTCGCATTCGAGCCGAAACTGGCTAAAGGGCCAAAAGCCCGCGACCACAGATTGTGGGTAACCGGAACCCACGTTCACGAAGCGAAAAGGGCTACGCGTGTCAATCTGTAATACGCGTGAGAAAGGACGTAGCAGAAAAGACAGCCGAAGATTGCCCCTAAATAGGGATTATCCATAGTACGACTCGCAAACCTCTGTTACCATGCATGCAAGTGAAGATAGAAAACGCTAGTGTTTGTACGAATTTCCACTCGTGCGTGTAATCATCAGGGACTAGATGCAGGGCTGCTTTAGTCGTATCCACTTCACGTCTACACCATTTCGAATGGCACGAGAGATAGGCAGTAATGGCTACTAGGCCGAGTAAGCTAGCAGCGCGGTGGGGGTCGGCCGATGGCGGCTAAGGCGGCGCCTTGGGGTCCTAATTGCGGTTTGAGGGGCGCTGAGAGCGGGATTCTTGGCACGATTTTCATGTTCGTAAAGGTGAGCGCAGGCGCTGCGCCGAATCTCCTTCCGGAGGTCGGCTGGCGCAACATTTGAAGAAGCGTGCAGTAGCCTTATTTGATTTCACCGCACGGAATGGGCCTTTAAGAGTAGGGAAGACTCGAACTTCGGCAGAGTGATGGGACAGATTTGGCAAGCACGGCGGGGCTACCGGTTAGTAGACGGGAGAATTGTTATTGTTCGTATGCGCTTGCTCTGTCTAGTAGGCGACGTTGACGGTGGAACACAAAAGAAATGGCGCCTTGTTAAGCAAGCTCGTGTGAAGGGTGCTGTATATTCCACTCTATCCATTTTTCTCCATAAATGAAAAAAATCTAAACTTTTAGCTTGCAAATAACGGTTCCTGCACCCAGCAGTCAGCAAAATATGTCCTTCTGTCACATCCTGCATCTGTGGAAACTCTTAGGGCAGCAGGAAGAAAGGAAGCCGTCAACAATTGGAACTTTTCCGAGCGAAAGAGGGTGAAATTGAGTCCTAATGGGAGCCTACCGACAGGAAGGTTTTGGCGTTGATGCCGTAAAGGGGTAAAGAATCAACCTATTATCACGAAATGTAATGGTATTAATTTTTATTTTTGTTGGGCTGATTTTCATAGTTTCAGTTTGGTGTTATGTTCCTAAGAGGGTCAATCTACAGTTCTGATTTCTTTTACTTCCCGTGGTAAATTGCAAGTTTCGAGAGTGGACACAGCTCCATGGCGAATGAACCACCCTACCGAATCGCTGATCACATTGTAAGATTGGACGTGGTAAGAGATAGCTCACTCATACAGGACCTCTTTCCTTCCCTCAACCTCCAAGAAATAGCAGGATCCTGAAATGTTCACGGAGAATCGCACAGCAGCCGCTTCACAGGCACCTATTGTCCATAGTGTTCATGGTCAGAGGGGCACCCTGCGGTGATTGTGTATTCCCGTAGCGACTCTACTTTCTTACACACGTCCGCCTCTCATCTGGACGCACGCTGCTCTCGCGCACACGCCTCTTGGCTTACGTGACAACTAGAAGTTTTGGTATGGGTCCAGGCGCGGAAGGCCGGAGCGCAGAGAAACAAAAACTGCGGCTGGCCAGGCATAGTAAAGTGTAAAAAACATGTCGCGAGCGAAGGATGGGCTCTTTTAGGGGATTTCCAGTTGGATAAGGTGTTTATTACTCGTGAACAGCTGAAGTGTGTAAAGCCACAGTGGTCACAGGGACCTCATGGAGATGTGAGTGTGCAGAGAAAACAGAAAGTCAAGCATCGAGTTCAAGTTATTCGAAGACCCGTCCGTTGTTGCTCTACCATGTATATACACTGCAGCGTCAAAATGGAGTAAATCTAACTGATTTATTGACAAACCTATTTTTTTATTTATTACAAGCCCGAGATAGACATGTGAATTAGAATAATGATCAACGAAAAACCAGGAGATTCTTACACGAAAAGAGCACGGCCATCAGGCCAGAACTATGAGATAGTTTGTTAAAACGGCAAGGGAAGTAAAATAGCTTGATAATGGAATAAGTGCGAGGAGAATAGAGGAGGGGAAAAACGCTGTTTTTTAGCGGGCTCCATTTTCCCGATCCATATTTTTATGAATCTGAGTCCGACATAAATAGGCTATCACCACCTGTTTCTGAGCTGGGAACCAAATCTGAACCGGATCACGTTCAGGACCACCAAGCCATCCTCTTCAGAAGAGTTGTCTCAAGGGTACAAGTATGGTCGGAATCGAAAAGTCGTCTTAATCAGAGGGTGGCCTACAGTTTATAGGTTAAATACGCATCCCAACACTTTGTTACGATTTGTGACAGCAATCAACTGCACGGCACACTTCAGAGAACTAATTGAAGTAAAGTACGGCTTTGTTTTTCTATTTCTTGCTCACCTATCACTATCGTTCTCGTATCCTCGGCGCTAGATCTTCCACCACAGTTTGGTGAAACCTCGCGAAAACTCTGCACTTGCGCCAGATCTGCAATGATAAGCGTTCGATACCCTAAACTCGAAACCGATCAATATTATCACCGAAAGCCTGCGATTACGCTTTCATAGACGATTTTTTCCAGAGATAAAGAAAATCATTGCGGTCCAAGGAGTTATCAGTACATTTAAACAACCGGGAAGTATTTATAAATTCTTCAAAAAAGTGCTAGAAGTTCAGAGAAAGCCAGAAACATTTAGCGAGTAGTTACGTTGGTTAACATTGCCATGCACTTACCGTGTCACACAGGCTAATGTCTTGTATCATCGATTTGTGCCTCTTCAAGTTTTTTATGGGGAGGAAAACACGTTTGTGTTGCCATCACCTACCGTTGCGATGTTGGTGTTGTTTCGTTGTAATTAAATAGACTGGTAGTATGAGCAAATCGATAAGTGGTGTGGTAAGATAGTTTTGTACTTTGATAGCAAGGCCAACATTTGACATTACAATAACCGCCGTGGCGCTTTTTGATGAGCAGATTGTACAAGTTTCTCAGGGAATGTTCAGATACGTACACCACTTGGAGCACTACAATCCAAAGCATGTTGGGAATCCCCAGCGATGAGGTCGTTTCTGCTCGACAGGGGAAAGTGCGGGGATGGGCGGATCGTAATTGCCTTTGTGGAAATGCTGGTGGTCTTCCCCGGCTTCTCCAGTTCCACGCTCTATACAGCTTTCCAGCCCTCCACCCCGCTCGAAAGCAGTTTTTGAGTAAAAAGTGTGAAGAGATTTTCAGGTTTTCGAAGGGAAACTGTAGGAAAGTCGTGGTAAATTGAAAAAAAATCAAGAAAATGGTAGGTAGGATGAGGATAGAAACGGGGCTTCTTCTAGAGAAGAAGAGAAAATTTCGAAGAGGGGAGGGGTCGTATTTTGCAAAACTTTTCGCAACGTCCTGACATACCTTGGTACTACTGCTGTAATACACCTGACTCCCCTGACCATGCGCACCATTCAAGCCAATACTTCACTTCAGGATAGAAATATAATATATGTACAATTACTAAAAAACCGCGAACGTACATCCACCACTTGAACATTTGGAAACAAAGTACAGTTCAAACGAAAATGAAACATCGGGTGCTAGTTCGCTAGAGAGAGCGTTTTTGTCAAGTTTTGTGAACTGAAAAGCTACATCAGGCTGCGTTTATAACTTGCGGCAGCGTCCACCAGCGTCTGCCGAGCCCACTAGCGTCTGCCAGCGTCTCGAGGGCTAGGGAGGTATAGATCGATCTAGCATCTAGATTGCAGTTGTGCGATGCGGTTGCACACGCCGCAATTTCACGACGCCCAATCCAGCTCTTTGCGACTTCCCCCTACTCTCCACTCTCGGTCGCTGGTGAACGCTTGTAGACGCTGGCAGACGCTAGATCGATATCGACACTTTCTGATGCTGCCTGCCGCTTGGAACGCTAGTGGCTGCTGGTGGACGCTGGTGGACGCTGCCGCAAAGCATGAAGGCAACCTATTAAATAGGTTGTCCGGAAGTTTCTGAGAAAATTTCACACTTTTAGTTCGAAGAAGTGTAGCAAGCGAATGCCCCAACAGAAAGTCATATATCAAGTGCTATGAGAAAGAGAAATGTTTGTAGATCAATAC
>MU912165.1:9902-70387 GCA_036418165.1 Cooperia oncophora | reverse complement strand
GGGTTCCGAAATGAGCTTACTAGATGATGTGAGCAAGACACCCACTCATTCATCACTCATTAATTATCTCCCTCTAGAGAGGAGAGCGAAGGGACAGTCCTGGGGCAGACTGGCTTGTACTCTCCATAATTCCGATTTAGAGTGCATGTCGATTTCTATTATACAATCTCCGCTGCTTACATATACAGTGATTATCCTTGAGAAAAAGCAGGCATGACATCTGAATATGGCGTAGGATGGGTTACTCGTGTTATACTTCAATTTGAGACGACTGTCATCTTGGTTTGTTTTTGACAAAGACATGACAACGATTGTGTCAAAATGAAAATTCCTCCCAAAAAGCACGGCAGCCCCCACGGTTAGATGAATTATGCAGCCACGCCCATCAGATCTCAAAGATTTGTGTAAGTACTGTCAAACGGAGTCAAGACTCTACAGTATAAGAAGGAGAAGAAGGCAGAAACTGCTAAGCTAAGGCGTCATCATGATCGAAATGAGGGGACAAATGAGATGCACTTTGGCGTAAATGACGTACATTAGTATAGCCCTTGCAAGAGTGGTCACAGTAGCACTGCCTAGTCCCCATAGTTCAGTTTTCGGCGAGAGTTTTCTTGGTGGTGTTGGGATTGTAGTAGTGGAGAAGTAGCATGTGAAGAACAACTACCATAGAAGGGCACGCCCCCATGGTGCCAGTGGAAGTTATATCACTTCTTTCTATGAACACAGAAAAATGGAAGCGAAAAAACTGCAAAAGTTTGGGATTATGGCGAGGTGAACTCTTGAACTTCAGCATTACAGTGTCAGTGAGAGTCTTACGTGCTGAACACTACGCTTTCCGATGGCTGTTAGCTCTCAGTGCTGCAAATTCTCAAGGAGGTCGATCAAATACAACCCCATCAATGGGGCTCAAGGGCACGATCCGCGATAAAAAGGATAGGTGATTTTGCAGAACTGTGGAAGAAAATTCGCCAAGGGAGCCATCTGTGAAGAGTAAATGTGGGAACGTTGAGAATGCTTCGTCAGGCCTCCTCTACCCTCAAACAACTATAAAGGTAAAATACCGAAACGACCGCGATGGGACAATTTCCGTCGGCTGATTCCCAGTAATGGACCCTATGACTCTACAAGAGACCTTGAATGCATCCACTCCATGATGCTTGCCCGGGAGCATTACTTTGGCTGGAAGGCCGAGTTTTGAGGCGGAGTCTGGAGGCGGAGTCACTGGAAAAAGGGATGTACCATTGAGACAACTTTGCGCCTTAATCCGTTTACCGTACAACCTTCCGTCGCGAAGGCTGTCTTCCACAGGGTTGTCCACTCCGGACGACCGCACTACCTTCCCCTATGACCTCTTGCATTTTCATAGGTCATCGCGGACCGCTCCTTTTATAACAAGAACGACGATTATGCTGCATTTGAGGCTAAAGCGATTAGTAAGGTCACCAAACTGACCAAATCATCGTCCCTTATACTACTGCCGGGCAAGGATTGCCTAAGGAGGACAAATTCACAATTAATGGAGCAAAAGCTGACCTCGACCCATCACTAATTAGGTTCTACATGTACAAGTACTCTGCAGGCAGGGTACAGCATCTTGATGTGCGAAATGGTGGCGTCAGTATGACTCCCCCCCCCTCGAAGAAGTGTCTCGGTGCGACCACGCTTTCCCATACACCCGCGCACCACTTTTCTACAAGTTCCCAGCTCCTAACAGTTTTTTTGTTCGATTTCCCCCGCGAGAATTTTCCTACTTTTCCCAAAACTTGACTAACCCAATGTGAAACGGGGAATAACCAGCGAAAAGTTCAACAAAACGGAGGAATCTTTTCCAGGTGGGCAAATTTGCTCTTGAAAGGCTTTGACGAAGCTCCGCCCTCTACCGCAACAACGACAAATACGACCGCTCTCGAACCGACCAAGCGCACCCCCCCACTCCTATGCGTTTCACATAATGATCTCGTACCTTTTTGAGGAAAGTGAGCTTCAAAAAGGACTCGGAAATCCATTCAATCACAACAAATATGTCTGTTCATAAATATACTTGTTCTTAGAAAAATGTGCACTAAAGAGTATTATTCACGAATTGGAGCCCATCCCTGAGTGAGTGGTTACGAACAGGGCACAGCATCGTTGTGTGAAACACAAGGGGGGGGGGGGTCTACGCCATGCGAAAAAAATAGGGGGGGGGGGTCGTGGCCTGTACCCCATCAGGAGAGGGGTCGTACTCTCACCGACATTTCGCCTATCCCCATGCTGTACCCTGGTTACGAATGGGTGAATGTACCAGCAATGAGAAAGAAGGAAGCGCATAATCGTTTTTCAGCTTGCGCATAATCCCTTTTTAGCTCAAAATTAGTCTTGATAATCCAATTTAAGCTTTCAAATGTTAATGTGTTAATTGTTAATGTTAATGTTATAGCTTTCAAATGTTTAAATTTCGAAAAAAAGAACCATTGTTCACGAAGATCTCGCAAGAAGGCCATATCTAAGCCTTCATCGCTCTCGAAAAGCAGTAAACATAAGCATAAATGACAGGTGAATGTCATGCATCAGAATGATAACAAAGCTCACCCTTGTTCCATTTCCTCCATTTTAATTACTATTATTGGGGAGGATTACTAATCTGGCTCTGTGGTCCCTGCAAACGATAGGGCGTTTGAGGGGGTCCAAGCTGGAGAGCAGCCAGAACGGTCTTCCTGCCAAAAGCTTCGCACTCATAGATGGCATAATTGAAGAAAAGGCCGCTTTGGCAGTGCTCCAATCCACACCCCGTCGCACGCCCTCTCGCGTATGGCTGTACACAGCTGAACCAGTAATATCTGAATTTTCGAGATGGAGGAATTGGAAAGAAGCTGTAGAGTTCCGAATCCACTTGTCAACTTCAATGAGATCCCTACCGATAGTGAGAATTACTAAATTCTGAGGAGCAGAGTCATTATCAGTGAAGTCAATCGGTGTGTGTCAGTGACGAGTGGGTTGTCGGGGCCAGTCTTCCGCCGATCTTTGCTGCCTGGGACGCTCAGTTGGTGGCAAGGAGCGGGTGCCGCACAAAAGCTTACAAGCCGCTGAAACGCCCCGACTGACTTCGTGATAGCGACTGCACAGATCGAAGGGAACGCAGGAGAACCTTTGCAAATGAGTAGAAGCTTCACTTAGTGTAGACGATTTTGAACGCTGGATGAGTTCACGAAGTAGCGACAGGCAAAGAGACACTGAGCGCGCTGGCGGAGGACCAGACAGGGACGAGGGGAAGCCCATGGGCGCAATAAAGCCGCTTATGTATACCGCGCCACCATTTGATGACAGCAGTTCATTGGAGGAATCAGCCTGAAGAGTTCGTCCAGGCTCATGTCGCAACCTCTTGGCGTCCCTATTTTCTTGAAGTACTTAATCGTTTAGACGTTTTGGAAGTACTGAAAAGAACAATAGTCAGATGACGGCAGTAAGAATGAGTAGAGCGAGATATAGACTACATCGATCTAAGTTGCAAACTTCAGAGAGATTTGAGGTTGAGACTCTTGGAAAAGCGACTAACTTCCCCAAGGGCTCATTGTAAGAGGATAAAAGAGTCAGATAATCGGCTTCAGTCTCCCATTTTTCTTCAGGTTTCTTTTATCCTCCTTTGTCCTTTTCTTCACAAAAATCGTATCAGGTTCCTAACAACATTTTTCTTCGAGAGAGGAGTTGACTCGCAATCAGTCCTCGAAGGAGGTTAGACCTCATAAACACCCACATCCCAACCGCTAGGAACGCAACCGCCCAAGAGCGGCGTCAAGGCACCTCATTACACTATGTTCGCTGGGATTTTGTCGCCAAGGATAGTTACCCCCCCCCCCTAAATGTGATAGTCTCATGTGTTGTACAGGAGCAAGGTATTATTGCCATAGTGATATTGAAAGGTTGTAGAGAGACAAAAAACCACACCAGATAAACACAGTTGACCTACGTACTGGTATAACGACTGTTAGAATAATGATAAAACAACAGCGGGCCAAAGTATGAGAACAGAAGGAAACACCTAGAGCATGCCTGGAGCACACGATTAAGGTAGGACATGAATATTTGCAGAAATTGGAAAACCAGGGCACATCTTGACTTATGGATTTTAGTCGAGTCTGTAGACCCACCCCTTTTTTTGTTAGGGGGGGGGAGGGTTGCTATGATCCCCCTTCCTCCGGCCTCTGTCCTCCTCATCGATCGAGCGTCGAGCGGGGAGGGGAACTAAATAGATTAAATAGATAATAGCACATGTGAAACAGGAAATTCACAAAAAGTCAACCACGGTCCTACAACGCCAAACAAATGCGGCCCACCCCTATTTTACAACGTCGTAAAGCGAGAAAAATCAACTATCACAAAGGAACTATACAAAAGTTTTTCCCAGCTCAGATTACGACCTCCCTAGCTGGGCCAAATACGACCCCTCTCCTGTTGGGGATTCCTCCAACAACGATGTGCCCTTCTTGGAACAGATCACAACCAGCTAAATGATTGTTAATGGACCAGCTCGTTTACCAGAGAGAAGTGATGTCTCATTCCCTGCGCGCTGCCAGCAAAATTCAATTTCATCAATCTGCTTCTAGTAGACTGCATTAGCTGCGAAAAAGGTGCATTGTTTCGAATCTTCATGGAACCATTAATTGTCGAACGCGGAGAGAACATGCATTCGTGGACCCTGAACCGGTGTATAACTTAAATTATTTAATTAACCCATCCTGTTCTGGAATGCTGAATGCTTTCCAGTAGCTTCAGCGAAATGGAAGGTGTTATTCATTTTTTCTTTTAAAAGATAAAGGATAGAGTCCTCACCGCTGATCAATCCCTTTGTGGGGACTGCGGCACGCATTCTGCTTCCATTCNGAAGCGTTGTGGCTTACTGAACGCGAGGTGGCCTGTACAAGACTTGTGGGGCCAGCCGCTGTACAATTCAGTACTCTTATCCTCCCAGACGAATCTGGCACCCAGTTTATCGTCCCCGGAGCGTATAAGGCTTGTGTTGGCCTGGGGGAGAGTCGACCCGGGATTTGAACGCACGACCGCGCGAGTGGTAAGTGCGCCATCGTCATTAAGCCACTGCCTTTTTTCGACAAATCACGTGAATTCTTTACCGAGCGATAAATTAGACGCAGCGAGCGAAATGGCAAGAGATGTTTCATCGGAACAGTTTTTTTTCGTTGTATTTACAGTTTTTGATGAAAATACCAAGATAGGTCACCAAGAAATTATTATTATAAATTATGGTAGAGGGTATTATGATGAATTATGGTACAGTCACTAAAATAAACTTCACTAAAAACTGGTCAGGTTTCGAGCACATAGACTTCACCCTCTCAGAAGCAAGTGACAAAAAACTTAAAGGCAGCGCCCGCGTTTATTTGATGTTCCTACGCCCTCCTTAGATATCGCGGTTTTGTCGACAAGGGTGAAGGATGTACTAATTTCGAGCTCAAAAATACGAGAAGATGACGCCACACGCTTGTGAATAGGATGCCGCCCCGCCCACCTGGCTACCATGACTGCTTTGGCTTATTCTTAGCTTTTGAAGGCTGAGCACGCTTCCAAGAATAATGAGTTATTGAGCTCATATAATACGTGATCCAGTAGTAAGAACAAAGTAGAAAAAAAATTGTGGAAAATGCCCTAACATAGAACCCTATGCTGGTCAGGTGGCGGGGCAGCTGCCTTCGCAGTCGAATGGCGCCATCCTCTCGCCTTTTTGAGGTGCAAAACTATTACATACTGCATCCGCATAGGGAGGGGTATGATATCCGGTGATGGCGCGGAATCCATGAACGTGGGCGCTGCCTTTGAGCAATGCATTTACAAATTCTATAATGGACTACAGTGGACTTCTCATGTCTGTAAATGTATAATCGCACTCCCAATTCGCTTATCACAAGATCCTAAACATCCACAATCTTATCTCCTGGGAGATCGAACGCAACTTAATTGTATCATTATCGCTCTCAACTAGAAACTAGCCAAATGAACGATGAATCATCCCCTTGTTGTAGCCTGAGCGATAGCTATGGACATGTATATTTTTCATATATAAATTTTTTGATGGCGTGAAATGACGGCAATAGGGTCCATATACAGTCCTCATCATTGCGGACCGGTGGGGCGTGTCAGCCACTATGGTGTGCACACTGTTGAAGGCATTCTCAGCCTTTTTGTTGAAACGCGTATGCGACAAAAAGGTAGAAAACGAGTATTACGAAGGATATAATACAGTAATGTCACTTGCCCGCTTCAACAACTGGTGCAGAACGACTTTGGCGCAGCGCCAAACACGGCCGCACTGACACGCCCCACCGGTCCGCAATGACTGTACTCGTGTGGAAGAAAACCGCCCTTCGCTGCCCCATTGCGAATCGCTCTAATAAGTGTAGCTCCGCATCATTTCATACTCTTCATTCGCTATTCAAATTCAACAGTAATAAATTCTATGCATGCAGTAACCAGAAATCTAAAGTCCTCCACTCGCTAAGGAAGCATTTTTTCAAATTCGGAACCTAAGTGTTTGCCAAAGAATGGAGCAAGTTCCAGAGGCCGTGTGCGCTGCACATACAGTAGAGTACGCATGCAGTCGCCGCAGTGGGTTGATGATATTCATGAACCACTTTCTTCTCAGATTGATGGAGCGTTTGAAGCTTCAAAACGTATTTTGGGGAGGACCTAGTACTAAAACGCGAGAAAAGCCATGGAAACGGAGAATCATCTTAAGTTTCGGCTGGTAAAACTACTTCGAAATGCTTAGAGTCATTCAGTGAGAAATATTGTATGAGCTGAACTTAGTCCTTCCATACTCTAAACCGGTCGTCGACATACGTTTATAAAAACGCCGAACAGCACTCTGGATTGATCAGAAGACGCCGTTAAAAAGTCAGACGGCTCAGATTGTCCAACAACGCTCAGAGAAGCTCAACTTTTATTTGATTATGCGAAGCCCTCCGTAAGCTTTACTAACCAATGGGGGCCAGGAGGAATGGAAGTACGCAGCCGTCGGTAGTACGGAAGCACAATTCGCGTCGGCGTAGCCTTCCACACCTTGGTCAGAGACAGTGATCCCTTACCCATACCCCGAGGGCTCGCCCTGTGCAGAAAGACTGCCTGCATTATGCTTAGAACGGCCTCATTTTACTTTAGCACTTCCACTGGCCATGAATGGAAGCAAGAAGGTTGCCGCTACATGACTGCGCCATCCACAGATCTGTAACGGCCGCGAGTACTGAAGAAGGCGATTAAGCAGTTCCAAGCGCCGAGCGCAATGCGCTTTTCACGGTTGACGGAATGGGCGTTCTTCTCGAACAAGTTGTCAATTAATTTGGTGGTCATGATTATATTTGTTATCCGGTAGTAAAGCAGCAGAACACACACAATGACGTATAAACAGTAGTGAGGGATGGCGGAGGCAACGAGGAGGCAGTGGAACACTTTTGGTGAGTGGGGCAGCCAGTGGAGCGGTCAACATGCAAGTGCGGAGGATAGCGAAGCGGCTCCGGATACCAATTTAGTAGGGTCCGTTCGAGCTCCACCAAGGTCACCTGGTGTTCCTGCGGAATGTCGATGGCGTGATACAGGAAAGGGCGAAGGAGTCATACAAAGTATGAAAAAAGAGAGCATTCACCACTAAACTGCTAGAGAGCAACCACAGAACAGTAGAAGTCGAACGCTACCGAGACTAGAACATCCAACCAGTAGATTATCCACCGATTTGAAGATTCACAAAAGGCCTCCTGACCTGGTGCCGTGAACGAGATTCAGAGCAAATGGTGGAAAAAGGTAAAAAAAAGATTCTACTATAGCTACAGTGAAAGGTATTGTAGCGTTTGATGGCGCTTGAGACAAACTCTTAGCTAGCCTACACAATTAAACTTTAAATCTTACGATCGGGGTCAATATAAGGAGTGTTAGATGATTTTCCTGTAATTCGCAGTACCCTAGACGGAAACCAAACGAAAGCCGTGTATACTCCTTCTTTTATGCTCGATCATAGGGATAGAAGGCATTAGTGAAGTCTGTATAGGATAATTATTTTAAATGTAGTATTTTGATATAACCATCATGGACACATAACCTTTATTTCAATGATGTTATTTGTATATTTGTTCTAAAAATCACTGTGATTGCGTTTTCCGTTCATTCTTTCTCGTTTGTATTACTAGTTCTATCATGGTTTGGCTATTAGTGATATTGTAGTGATAGGCTTAGATGGTTCTATCGATTATCGACTATATATATTATGAAGAGTCAGCGGTGATGCATTTTTCAAAAAGGAAGAAACTTGCAAAGAGGATAAGATAAAGTTGCTGATAGTCACATAATAAACTAAATCGAAAGTGTTATATTCAATGATAGTTATTCACCTATTTTTTCAAATTTTATAAGTGTCAAGTAATTTAAAAAATTGGATTATCCTATAGCGCGTGTTAACTCAAGAAATACGCTAACAATACGACAATTAAAAAAAAAGCAATAGAAAAAAAATAAACAAAAGCAAAGAAACATTAAGCCATCATCTCCTTACGTTAAGCGCTGAACTCGTCCATCACTTTACATGGTTGTCTCCTACCCACTTAATACCAGACCCTGTGGTTTAGAATTTGACTGACTTTTAATTCTTGAAAGATCTAGATGACATTGAGCGTGACTGCATTGGCTGGAGCGTTAATGTGAGCAGTAACCTCCGCTTGTGACTTTTAATTATGTATGTTGGCGCTCTCGCTTCGCGGAGCGCGGAGATTTGCCTTCAGTTGATCAAGACGCATGTCGATCTTCCGCCCTCTTTAGTTAGGGAAGTTAGTGTGTAAACCAAAAAATGTTCGCCGTTTGATCTTGAAGATCTATAGTGCAGTTTTGTGGGACAGATCCTCATTCGACTTCAGCATGGCAAAGATACTGTGGCTGCAACTCGTCGTCAAATTACCCGACAAGATGCTCTCTCTGTCAGCAAGAACAAAGTGCTTCCATTCGGACCCGCGCCGCAGAAAATATTTCAATAATATCTACATCCTTTGATGCGACCTAAATCAACAAGGGACTTGGGCCTTGCCTGTATATTCGAGGATTGGAATTTTGAAGACTGCATTGGCAAAGTAGGTCAGATAAGGCTGAAATAGTCTAGTGTTTATTGCTAATTGAATCTTTCAAGTATTAAGAATGCCCTTGTTGCTCTATGAAGACGCTGATAAAATTCTATGTGCATATCCAGTTCTCGAGGTAATGGGCAGATGGAATCATGTTCAATTGGCAAATTAGAGGCGATACAGAACGGGCTTTACTATGAAGACTAAACACTCAGCTGGTTCTGGGAATCAATATGCGGAGCATTCCGTGGCGCTTAATTAATGATCAAAAAAAATCCTCCAATTTAAAGTCCCCTTTCATTACAAAATGAAAGGGAATGGACATTTCTTATGTGACTATAATTCTCGCAAATAAGCGAGTTGAGTTTGAGCTCCAACTCCCTCCTTGAGTTGGTTCCGCTCCAGACCAGTAGAGGAGAACGGTCTGAACTTTCTCTTTCGCGCAACCCGTTCTATGCAAAGACGGCAAAATTTTTTCACCCTTGTCAGGAAAGGAGTGTAGGAATGAGCGGAAGCTGATTCAAACCGTTTTACTTCGAAAAATCCAAAAAAGAAATCATTTTTTCATTACCTGCGCAGGGGTTGATTGCGTTTTTCAGTGGTTTCAATCTTTTGCATTCTCTGATTGCTTGTTGTTCGTTTCATTTGTGTTGTTATTTAGTTCACATGTTGCAAAACATGTAAATAAGAAAGAAACAAAGTAAGAAAGAGAGAAACTACCAGTGGGGTCAAACTTCTAGACAAGTTGCTCTGACCAAAACTTTGAAAACTGGGACAGTAGATTGGTAAATAGTGCCAAAAATTCCTTGTGTGTTTGGTCCGCAAAATAACCTGCCAGAGCCTGCCTTGATCTTTCACTGTTCGTCTTCTCGTCGCAAAATACACTCGAGATCCCTGAGATCGGGTAGGCGTGGCCGCATGTTTCAACTTACGCTTAAGGCGTCTACGCTTCAGATGCGATATTTTCATCTCGACACAATCGTTGTCGTGTCTCTGTCCAACAGAGAACAAGATGACAGTTGTCCCAGACTGGAATACTTCACTAGTAACCAGTTCTTTACAGTGTTCGAATGCCCCGCCTACCCGATCTCAGGGATTTCGAGTATATGTTCTGAACAGTGAATGTCGATGGGATGGAAAGCTACCGAGGGGCTTAGTGGGTTTCATCCTGGAGTGTTTGTGGCACCCGATGACAGCATTGAACGTACATATCATTCCTTCTTTTTTGGAGAAGGAACAGCAATAAATGATCCAGTGATATTGCACACGTAAAATTAGAAGGCTTGAAAGGTTCGCATTTGAAACATTTAATCCACATTTGTCCAATCGTCATTAAACTAATGCCAGGAACATATTGGAAACGGCAACAGGGATATGCACAGGGGATGTTGCGAACATGAATCATGATTAATGACATCAAAAACAGCCATGGGAAACGAATACGTGGCCACAAAGATAGCGTATCCCCGAGAGAGGTAGCAAATTCGTAATGGCAGAACACCACCTCCGCCAGCAATTTCTTGCAAGGGAAGAGGAAATGTGATGGAAATTAAAGGTGCCTACCAGGCTCAGAATCCTCAGTCGGCTCTTACACGCACCAAGCAAGCCTTCCACAAGTTCGGGAGAGTAAATTGATGCCAGAGGTTGCTTGGCGAATATACAGGGGGCGGGGGCAAAAAAAAGTCACTTCGACCGAGTCACATATCAGCAAAGTTTTCGCTGTCCAGACAGAGGACGTGGATACGAGTACCAAGACACCCAAGATGTTCATCTATAAGGGAGCTGGCTCTTGCAGTATGGAGTCATCTCCAGTCGCAGCCTGACTGGAGAAAACCTTTGGAATTCATGTCACCTCCAAACAGCTGCGAAACTTCCAGTATGGAGTCACCCATGGCTACCTGGAGACCACTACTCTCGATCTGGATGACCACCTCCAGCACCGAGCAGCTCCGACAACGTCGCCGCGGTCTAGGACATCATCTTCACCGCAGTCGCCAAGGCGTTTCGTGGACCCCGGACTGAAGGTGAGCCCTGGCGGTTACATTGGGCAACTCATGAAGAATATCCTCCTCACATGTGGTCGCCCGTACCTTCTTGGAAACTTTGTATGCTACAGCATTGAGTGCCACCACATGAAATCGGATGGCGTTGGAGAAACACTCGCTTACTTGGAATGGAAATGGGCTGAGTACCAAAAGAAGGTGGAATATCCAAGTAGATCACCTGACCTGAATCCTCTTAATTACCCAGTTTCGGGCCGGAGTTCCAATAGGGTGTGTTCTACGGTGCTCGAGAAATCGACTATCTCGGCTGAAATTCAGGCACGTCTCTATCGCTGATTCAAGAAGATATCAGCCGCACTAGAACTCTCGAGACGCTTCACACCCGCCGTCCACAAAGGCCTGTGCAGCGAACGCGATTGAGCACCAAACAATAGATAGTCTTTCTAGGGATAACCGGCTACTATATAGTAGAATCTCGACCAAGATATCTGAGGAAACGATATGATCAATATCGCCCAATATAATTGCTGACTTAGATTATCGATGTTTCAGTAAGAGCCCAATGCCATCTGTGTGAAATTCAATGGGGAAAAGTGCACTTTTCTTTGCCCCTACACTAGGCACACACACACATTGCAACACCGGATCATCACACATCACTACCGACACAATCCCACAACCACTGACACTCGACCCACCGTATCTTCACTATCGAGAATCATCTGAAACACCAACATACTCGACACTTTAACATATAACACCTACCACGGTATCAACAGTCACACCACCATAAACACACATTCGAGCTATCTATGACTCCTAGACTGTCCATGAACGCCTTGTCCATCGATGATTTTCCTGTTCACGCCCACGCGCCTTCTACAGTCAAATAAAAGGCCGGAGGGCGGTGGCAAGGGGTTACATGCTGTTGGCTTCTATCTTTGCGACTACTATCGTTGGTTCATCGCCGGCTTCAGCGTCGCCGCATGAGAGACTACAATCATTATTGCGTAGAAAGTGGCTCCGATCACTCGAGGAACTTCGAATGTACAGCCCTCATCTGTCATAGGCTTCTTGCCCGTCGTTCGGAACTCCACATCCACCAATGCGGGCAGAACCGCTTGGAAGTAATTGGGTAGAAATAGGGAACAATCTCAGTCTCAAGGTCAAGTAGTTAAACCGTAAGAATAGAAGGTGCTTGGGATACCAGGCTTCACATGTATTTCTTGTGATTCTAGAAACACTATGCATTTCCCGTAAGGTGCTATGTTATGCAGCAAGAAGGGAGAAATACATTGGACCGCCACAAGGTTAACATATGAGGAATGATGCTCTCAGAACGCATAGCATCCTAGGCTAATCTGCCAAAATGTCGTTACGACATCGAATGGAAGTAGAACGCGCGGCGCATTTTAAAAGGGATTGGTGCTTCAAAAGCTCTACCCTACCTATTTATGGCTGAACAGAAAACTAGAGAGTCTTTCAGCCTCCACGGCTGTTCAACTATTACTACCCCTGTTTTGCAAAAACAGGCCGCATTCTGATCGACTTTTTCCTAAGGGCAGATTTGGCTGAAAATTGGGTTTTCGGGTAATTATCGCATCCACTTGGCCTAGAAGTGCCTGGCGCATGCGCCACAGGCACCAGTGATGTAGGGCATTTTGGCGCAGGCGCCTGTGGCGCGTGCGAAGAGCGGTTTCAGGCCGAGCGGATGTGATATCCGTGTTTAGGAGGTCGAATTATCCATAGAACCCAAATTTCAGCCAAATCTGCCCCCTTAGAAAAAATTCGATCAAGATCCGGCTTGTTTTCGCAAAACTGGAGTAGTAATAGTTGAACGGTGCCGCCTCCACTCGGATGGACAATTGTATCTTAGCATTTCTATTAAGTTCACATCTGGGGTAGGGTTGATGAAAAAAGGAGTATTTCAGAGATGCGGTGCAAAAAGGAAAAAACTATCACATGGGTAAACGTGGGTGAAAAGCACCTAGTCAGAAGGATGGGGTCCACAATACCTTTACCTTCAAGAAGAGCCACAAACAAAGGGAAATTCATGGTTAGAAGCGTGGACGTTTTTTGAGCAGGACTTCTACCGGAAACAGCTTAATTACCCTTAGAGAAACTCCCAATAGCTTTTCTGGCAAATAGGAAAGCTAAACTTCACAGGTTCAAGTGACTGGCATGAATTCGCCGCGATTCCAATAATTTTTAGCTCCTCCCTCCTATGTGCTTATGTTAATGTGTGACCGATGTCCTTCAACTAGTATTGAAAGTACACAGTTGTAAAATGGGGTGCCATTTGTCAGTATCCCTAGCGCAATTATAAGATGTCTTCTTGCTCCCCCTAGCATTGATTCCGTTGCGTGGACGATGTTCTTGCTGGACGTTTCCATTTTCTCCTACCTTAATTTCAGTGAGGTAACTGCAGAGGTTTTACCCTAATCTTGCTGGTACTCACTTAGGGTTTCACAGTCCAGCTTTTTATTTATTTATTTATTTATGTCATTTCAGTTACACTGCGGAGAGTTGCGCTGTTACAATCACTGAAGAACAAAAACATTTTTAAATTACAATAACAATTACGTTAACATTATTTTACAATTACATTTTATGGGTGGCCATTGCGCCTTCTAAGCTCGCGTAATACCATCGCAGTCGCTACTCTCGTGGCTTTAACTGGATCGGAACGTCTCGTTAACCACCATGACATCCACGTTTCTTACTTCATCCAGTTAGTGTCAACCGCCAGCCCATCTCCGCATCCTCAGCCTCAAGCGGAATGGGTTGCATATCATAGTTCTAGGGACCAAAGTTTGCAGCTGCACTGCAACATTCTGCGCTTTGTCATAATCCGATATAGCTTAGTCTTAAGCGGGAAATATATCACATTCGACAAAAAGTCCTGCGACACTTTTGAAAAAATTGGTCTTAAAAAAAGGGAAATCCTTTTGAAATGGCTGACCGCCGATTACTGTAGAATATACTCCTAGAATATAGGTAAGAGAATCATGGAGGCTCTTTGGATTTCAAAAGTTCCCTTTGGTTGCACGTTTTCTTTTCGACCGTAGTCTCGTTCTTGAAAAAGTCAACGGGGAGACGCCGGCAAGGGGATTCGCAAATTGCAGCTTCGTCGCGCGCGGCGATGGGCGCGAGCGACATTTGCTGAGGTTGCACCACCTTTTGACTGGAGGCATCAGACTTCGTTCCTATAGGCACGAACGGACATGGTAGAGATTTGTGCCTATTGTTGATCATACAGTACTATTCTCGATCAACATCACCTAAAATCGTCGTCATGAGCGGAAGCGACGCCGCACGCGACGCCCGCTGGCGCTGCGGGTTACGGTTCTCTTGTCACCAACACCTGTGTTATCTCTAAAGAGATGTCTCCTACCACGCCACAGTGTTCCGTCTGTATCTGCGATTGGAAGCTGGAGATATTTTATAAACGACAGGCAGTGCATTTTCGCCCACCCGTAAGGGCTGACGACCGTTTGCTCATTAATCTAGAGGCGCAGCCAAAAGTAATAGTAGACTGGCAAATCTCTAGTCTACCCGGATGTGGACATCTAAAAAACTATTGATCTGAAAAAAGTGGCAGCTGCCTGAGCTCTGTATACAGGAGATATGCGGGTCGTAATAGCGGACTTGATGGTGCGCAGGGCCTTGTCTTTGAAAAAGTTTGTACTTCAGGCAGACGTAAAGTCTTGTTGTTTGCAGTTGAATATTAATGACACCCCAAAATGGAATTTTAGCGTGTCGAGTTGAAATAATACTGAGATGGAACAAGAAATTTCGGGATCGCCACCAGCGAGCCTCTGAGTCTGCATTTACGAACCCTCTCTCCGCGGGATACAGAGTATACTTACTCACGAAACCACGCCTCTGACTATCCAACTATTCTATTTCGTCTGTGTTCTCTAGAGGAAAAATCGATAATCTACATCAGTTCAAAAAGGAAATCGATGACTTCTTCCCAGGCTGTAGTTCCAAAAAATGCGCTCAAGACCGCCCAAAGATGCACACTTAATAATGGGTTATTCATTACATTTTTGAACGGAGGGTTTTTCTCTCAATAAAAGTAAATTTGGCCCGACATTTCGCCCGGGTTAGCAATACTTCTCGTAAGGCCTGACAAGATGTTAATTAATTCAGGGGAATACCCAATCTGAGTGAGGCTGGGCACTGTTCCAACTGCCCGTGAAGGCATAAAATTGAAGATCCTTTTGGCTCATGAGAAGAGACCCACCCGAAAGAAGAGAGAGGTGTTGATGCACGCGATACAACTCTCTGCCACCAGGGGGGGGGGCGTCTCATGAGCCCCAGCACTATCCCGGAGTCGTTTCGTATCGACTCTCGCCCGGGCCAAGCAAGACCTCCACCCCACCGGAGTCGGCTAATTAGTACCAAACTTGGCTGGGACGATGAAAAACATGCCGAGTGGCTTCCGCAGCATCGGCCAAATCGCATTCATGTCGTCGTTATTACAATAATTCATCGTATTCTGTTGTCACTAATATTATTTAATTATTAGGGATTGGAGCAGAGCCGTTGATCTTACAATATACATTATCAATAATTACGATTTATTATCGCAAACTATTTGGAAGACCCCAGCCATAAGCGAAAACCAAGTAATAAAATCAAAAGTCCTGCGAAGTAGAGGGGAAGTCAAATTGTTTATCACGAAAATACTGAGATCAACCGCGCAGATGTGGGTTCAAGTCCCGTCCCGAGTCCGACTTTTGCACATATTCTCAGCATTCTCGTGCGGACTTTTCGCATGCGCGGCACTGCGCGCGCGTCGAAACAACACTTATCAAATTGTGGGAATTTATTGAAATTGCTAATATAGTAATTAACAGTATAATTGAAATTATTTGGTATGGCTCTAGGTATGAATTTATCTATTTAATTTAGAATGAAAGATGGGGACGCGCGAGCTTGTTTGAAGGGAAGTAATGAAGCCCTCTTTCACTTTTTGTACTTTTGATCGTTCAGCATATTAAACAGGCATGGGTCTATTGAAATTTCTGTGGTGGAAGAAGTTAAGACGTTGAAATTGAAAACAGCAATAACAAAGCGGGGAGAAATTTCTGGTTGTATTGTGGCGTCATGGCTTGTTAGTTGAGAGATTTTATTCTCATGCTGTTACGTTTAGTTAATTCTTCACTTGTTTTGACTGGATAATCGTTTTCAGAAGCCAGAACCGTTGAAAGGGTTAGAATTACGTACCACACCACCAATCGCCTCGTCAACTCTAGCGGTTTTTACGAAAACTCGCAAACTAGTAAAATTCCTAACGTAATTGGAAGAGGTGGCCGAAAAATAATTCGTAGAGCAACAAGAGGGTTACATGCTGATAATATGCTCATAACAACATTTTGGAACCTAAATTATCTTCACTGTAAATTACCTTCATTGAATGACAAGTGGTGCTAAATTAAGCGCTGATACTGTAATTGGGAGGAAAGCGGCTATGACTAGGATCTTTCGCAACACTCTATGAGTACGCACAATAATCACAATTGATTATGAGAAGAATGTTCGATGAAGATGTTTTGGTCCCTTTATTGGGTGTTTTTTGTGAGCTCAAAATCTGTCATAACTGTTTGTCAACAAGCCGTTGCATTGACTTAAATAAGCCCTTGAACATTCTGCTGGGATTTGCAGGAGCCACTAATGTAGAGGAAAAAATGTAAAGAAGCATTCATAATCTAGTATTATAGTGGAGCACTCTAAAAAAGCCCTGGGATTGGGTTTTCTCCAAAACGATCTCCTCCTCACCATTTGCTGCACAGGGAAGGACAAATATGAAACTCGTCAAATAGAGTAAATTTAATACATTACCACCAAAACGATAAGTGTCATGAAAGGGCAGGGACGTAAAGGCACGGTACGCGATAAAAAAGCCGGGCTGGTTTTGCAGAAATGTGGAAGAAAATTCGCCAAGTGAGCCATCCATGAAGAGAAAATGCAATCGGAAAGTTGGAAACGCATTCGTCAGACCTCCTCTAGCCTCAAACAACTCTAGAGGTAAAAGACCGAAAAGACCGCGCGCTGGGACAATTCCCGTTGGCTGATTCCCAGTAATGAACCCTGTGACTCTAGAAGAGACCCTCAATGCATCCACTCCATGACAATTGCCCAGGAGCATTACTTTGGGCTGGAAGGCCGACTTTAGAGGCGCAACCTGGAGGCGGAGTCACTGGAAAAAGGGATGTACCACTGAAGCAACTTTGCGCCTCAATCCCTTCACCGTACGGCTTTCTGGCGCGAAACTGGCACAGGATTGTCTTACTCCGGACCGCACTACCTTCCCACATTACCCCTTGCATTTTCATAGGTCATCGCGGACCCCTCCTTTAAAGCCTCTGCAATGTGCACGACCCACTATGAAAACGAATCTCAACAGGACGAATACGACCGCTAAAGAAGAACTATCAAATCAAAAAGGCACATCAAATCAACTACGCTGGTCCAGTTTACGATTGGGCAAGGAGTAGAAGGGAAAAGTCGAAATAAAGCCCTTTAATGACAGCTCCCGCGATAAAAGTCTCATGGATAGCTGCTTTCCAATTATGAAACAGTAGCTGATAAGTGATCTCCCAAAGAAGAAAAAAGGCAAGAGCGTCCTCCAGAACAACATAAACAAAACACAGTCACACCGTCCCTGGGCGGTCTCTGTGCAACCCTAGGCTCACACAATTCCTACGAGTGCACATCTTCGCGTAGTTGAGGGATCATGCCATGCGAAAAAATACAAAAAGAAAACAAAAAAAAACGCAGAAGAAAACTCTCACGAGAAAAAAGGAGTTTCATCAACCGCGGTGTCTGAATTTCGTTTACGGGTATGCACGGTTTTTGTGCGTCAGGTTTTCGCCATACACGAAAATTGCGTGCCGTCTTTTTACGCGTATTGTTCACCTCGCGAAATGCAGTATTGAAATGTACATGGACCTGCGCATGAGTAAGATTGGCTGTAATAAGTGGGAGCGAGAATTATCCATGGGGCATAGCTATGCCCGCTGCCCCGACTAAGAACTAACTGAGTGGCTCTAACGTTCGGAGAACATCTAGCAAGCTAAAGGGCGGTTCACGCTGTAGGCAGGCGCGTGGAGACTAGAATTACACGGCGGCTGGTAAGCTCGCTTCTCTGCTCGCTGTGGCAGACGAATAGAGTGTAACAGATGCCCTAGCTTTGCCGGCTGTACTACTTACACAAGGAAAGGCGAGGTGCAAATGTACTAACTCGAGGCGGCGGGGGCTGGCATTTAAGAAGCTGGCAATGGTCTAACGGACTTTCTTTAAGACTCTTGAAAACATTTTAAAGAAATCGTTCACACTAAGAGAGCTGATCCGGAGTCGTATTGCTAACGACTCAGCTCTTTTGAGAGCTTGGATGTATCCTTACTTAGTAGGTTCTTGTACGCCCACTCTTACCACAGGTTCGGCTCGACGGCTATTTTATAACTGAGCAATTAATTGAAAGTAAGATGAACAACTAACAGAGTCAAGTGAAGCGACCTCGACACAGATGAAATAAATTAAAAAAATATAGAGTAAGCGTGCCTAATATCGGGTGACCGGCAGACCTCAGTTCTTCGGAAAATCTCATACGAAGAATATGAATACTTGACACAACGGCTAGTGAGCGTGTCGCCTCAAACTACCGGTTGAATACCAGGGATCTTACCCAAATATCTTGAACTTTACCAATTTAGTTAATTATTTAATTGATTTTTATTTAGTTACAGCACTCGCAACGTGCGCTGCAGCAGAAAAGGGCAGAGAAGGACATACGTTAGTAGCAAGCTCAGATCAATAACACGGTAATAATCAAAAAACAACAAAATAAAAAAAAAAACAGCAATTCATGGACAAGAATGATGAAGGATTTGCAGCTCAAGCCGATAGGTTTATTTTTACGTCGGCGAAGTATGCCCATCCATTTACGGAGGCAGGAACACCAATGCCCTCATAGGGTTGCGTGCGAAAGCAAAACGTGAAACGAGATTTCTCTTACTGCAGACATACCAGACCAAGTGCTTATTGAGCTCCGAACCGTTCTCCGCATTTTGCCACGGCTTGATTTAGGACTTCCGCCCCGCACATATACCCAAGAGAGCATGGGATAATGGATGTAGCAATGTTTTAACAGAACGTGAAGTCCTTGTGTGCCGTTACAAAGAGTGCTGAAAAATGATTAAACGAAAAAGAATGCTATCCTTTTGCGGCACTCTAAATATACTGTTAATGCTTTTGCAAGAAATATTCTCCAGTTGAACGATTACAGAGCTGTCGTACATTTTTACTGAGCACTAATGGCCATGCTTTCTATCACTGATGAGGCAATGTCCCACGTAATTTCCCTACCAATACTCAGTAAAATCGTTCGGGCACGTATGAGCGGTTGGTTATGTCAATTGATCGTGGTTATGCGCACACACGGGTGTGATCGAGTAAGCGATATGAAGTAGCAGCACAATCACAGGATTAACGCCCCAGTTCACTATTACAAGTCATGACTAGTTAGCCAATGAAGAAAACGAAAACCACGTCGGCAACGCCCTGAATAAGGTTCTTCGAGCATTGATTGAGCACTGCGAAGAAGTGAAATGTGAAGAGACAGTATGAGTGCGGACGACAGATCAGAGACGAAGGAAGAGAGAGCATAAAGACGAGCGGAACGACAGACATAAATGTATTTGCCTGTAGGCTGATCTGTGGGTGGAACGGCCACTGGGGTGTGGCCGCTATTGATCATTTACTTTCAAGTCTCATAAGTGGTACAACTTCTGCGGATTCGGGATAAACTACCTTGTGCAAGTGAGAGATCAGGCTCCACCCATCCCGCAATTGCGGGCTGCGGTCCTACTGAGGTCGGAAAGATGATGGTCGGCCTTATTAGGATGGAGTGCAATCAGGGCACGTCCTGCCCTTGGAAATTTTTTTTGAAGAATACGACCCACCCCTGAAATTTCCTGCCCTGGGGCGACTCTCCTTTCCCATCCCTCATAAGCGCCGATCATTAGCTGGAGATTTTGTGGAGTCCGTACGTCTCCCCCACTCCCTAGTTTCCTCCTCCTCGGGGCGTCGAGCCAGGAGAGGGGGGAGGGACAGGGCACGCCATCGTTGTGATGATCAAAACTGGGGGGTCCTACTTGACAGCGAGAGAGAGGGGTTGTATTTGGCCGTTGTTGAGAGAGGGGCTGCCAGACTGCCGAAGATGTATACAAATACTATTTCCGATAGTTGAAAATGATTGATAAATCCTGACCTGCCCCTTCCCCCCCCCCCGCTCGACGGAAAATCTTGGCTGAAAAAGTGGAAATTTTCCGGGAAAAATGGATAAAGTAGCATGGAGGGATGGAGCGGGGGAGGGGTTGTATTTCTCAGGAAATGATCACAACGCGATGGCGTGTCCTGAGGAGTGGGAGGCATATAGCACATGTGAAACGGGAAAGCCGCTAGGGAAATGCGACTCTCGTTCCCCATCCTACTTACCACTTTCTTATTCCAATTTCCTAGCAGTTACCCGGGATGTCCCGAAAATTATCCCTTTTCCTAGAAATTTTGCTGTCGAGCGGGGGCGGCATTTGATGTTTAGTACATATGAAATAGAATAAACCACTATTAAAATCTCTCTCAGAAAAGGGGCCGTGAATACAACCATCCCCTCCCGCAACCCTTCGCTTTATAGTAATTAGGTTGTCCGGAAAGTTCTCAGCGGTTTTTGTGCAACCGGCTATTTTTGTACATTCACTGCTGGATTAATAAAATTCATTCTCCTTGCTTCTCAGTAGCGCATCCTGTAAGAGAATTTCTTGCGCCTATCTGATGGTATAATTGCCCTTTCACCAATTTGCTTGATAAAACACCTCCTTTTTTGCAAATGATTTTTCAAGCATGTGAAAAGAGCAACTTCGGACGAATTTTTCTTTGCGACTATAAATTGGGGCAATCCGCAATCGAAACCGCTGCAAAATAGCTGGTTGACCTAAAGCAATATTCTGACGAGGATTTTAGGGGGATTTTGGAGGCCCTGACCATCTTAAACCATTCGAGAGATCCATCTCACGTTCTTTGACAGAAGAGCCTAGGGCCTTGCAGATCCACTGTTGCAATGGTCGGAAGCACTCGACAATTGGGTGGGCCCCACAATCGGAGTGACCGGCAGCGAATCAGGCAAACTGTCCTACGAAGGCTCCTTCGCATTGCTTGCTCACAGAAACGAACCTGCTTTTTGGACGTCCGATTTGTCACCTGTGATGAAAAAATGTCATGTATGATACAAGAACGTTCCAGACAAGTGGTTGGAATTTCGACGAAACCACGCCGTGGTAATTTTTAAAGCCGAACCCTCTACAAAAAAAGATTTCTGGTCACAGGATTTGTGGTCGTCGGCTGGTGTGATCCACTATAACTTTTTACCACCAAAAGGCGCAGACCATCCACAGCATAACCTCTATCTGGTGTGAAATCGACGAATTGTACCGAAAATTTATGTCAGCCTGCAGCCAATCACTTAATCAAAAGAAGAAGGTCCGATTTCTTTTGCATGATCAGCGACCCGCCCCACTACGTTTCACAAATCCACTATCCACTAAATTTCTGAAACGAATTGGGGGTTGAGTTCTACCTCAACAGCCATATTCTTCAGAAGCCTTCTCGCACCAACCGACTAGTCACCTTTTTCTAACATTTTCAGAACTCTCCTTTGCTGGAAAAATAATGTTCATACAATCAGGACCCTTAGTGGATTCGCTGAATTTTCGACCACACCAGCTTTTTTACTTTGATCGAGATTCTCGACTCGCTGTCAACACTGGCAAAAGTGTGGCTGATTCGAATGGTGCCTATTTCGAATTAAATCTGATGAGGTATTTACGATTCGTTTCAAAAGTGAAACACCCAAAACGCTTGAGAAGTTTCCGACATACCTAAGTAGCATCCCTGAACCAATAATTTCGAAAAAAAGAAATTTCGAAACCAAAATCGACTACATTTTCTCCCAGCTAAGCCAAATACTGACGCATCCCACCTGAAGATCGCCCTACGTGCGAACGATCGCTCAGGTGCGAAATACGCCACATTAAAGTCCAAAGTGATAGGAATCTACTGGCAATAATGATTAGGATTAAAGTTTAAGATGGGTAACCTTAGATGCAGTTTTTCCAAAAGGGATACCCCTGTGAAATAATGACGCTCGATCTCGATAACAACAGCCATTAAGAGCACAGAGTTTCAGAGCTTGATTGCCTGGCGACACTGAATTGCCCTAAGAAATGTTAGTTCACACGGGCCAATCCTATTCAGTGCAATGTTCCAAAAAATAGCCATTTTCCTAATGGAGTCTCATTGATGCCACAAAGCCTTTGAATGAAACGAACTGAACCAGTTGAATTTGGCCACAGTTCCCTGAGCCCCGCAATATCTGCTTACGGAAATTTTTAATAATCTCCCAAAGTTCGGCCACAAAATCTCACTGTACATTACTCGGAAAGCAACACAGTTCAAATCACTCAGTTACTCGAATCCGAAGAGTTCCGGGTAAATATGCTTGTGCAACCTTCAACAATAGTCCTGAATACTCAACCAGTTTCTAAAATTTATCAAAAAAAAACTTTATAGAAAGTGCCCTGTTCGGTCTAATCCATGCTGTAAAGCGTAAAATGTGAAAGATTGTACACCAATACCAACTGCTGAAGGCAGAAATAGACAGACACGTCATGATGCAATGGGAGCGATCCTGATGGCGTAAAGGATAGCGGTGCAGGTTCGAGTACCGCTAGGACTGAATACTTTTGCCCATAACTCAGCATTCTTCCTATAACTTCGGAGAGCCAACAGCGGCGTTCAACAGCCTTTATAATAATTAAAAAAATAAGAATCGTACCACAACAACAAAAACAAATTCAACTGCTTGCAGTTGAATTTGTCTAAGTACTGGGATACGCCAGTATTCGATTTACGTTCATTCGAAATCGTAGGAACACCGGATTGCGAGCTTGTACTCAACAATTACATGCAGTTATCCTTAAGAAGAAGTTTAGATCTCATGCTTAAAGACGAGTATGATGCAGGCTACCCAATCATCTTGGGACGAGAGGCGTGGCGAGACTGAACGGATATTGGGCTCGACATCATTCGTTGTTAGAGATACCCTTTCCTATCCCTTGTTTCACTTTGCCAAGAGGTAAGATAGAATGAACAGATAAGTAGCAGTTAATATCGCTGAAGTGAATAAAAAGCTTCTTTGAGCTTTCGATGAGCCAAAAATCTTGAAATCGCCTTACATTTGGTGTGGGCAGGTTTCTTTCGGGACAAGGCCTCTGGTCAGGATTGTCTTCCCTTCGAGGAAAATGTAAAATTTAACTTGAAGTCAGAGGTTTGTAACTTAAATCATTACCATGCAGTAGGACTGGTAATCGGAAAATCTAAAAAAGAAGTCGTCAAGGGGAAATGAAGGAAGGCAAGGTAGGAGAGCCATAGGGCGCTGTTCATCGACGGGGGGGGGGGAGGGCGGGCATTTTGTATTATAATTGCTTCCGTGGTTCCGGTTTACAAATCTTACTCTGGTAAAACTTGTGAACGCTTGTGAAGCTGGAGCAAGATCGTCTAGCCACCATCCTAAAGCGTGTCAACTCGAAAAAAGGGTACCTAGATGGGTTGGCAGATCTTGAAAAGCAGAGTGCCCCCCCCCTCTCGTCGATAAACAGCGCCGAGCCATAGACAGGATCCCTATCCAGCTGGATGCATAAGAGCATCGACATCAGCGGTATGGGCACTGGCTCAGAAAACTAGATGAGTCTCACCCCTCCTCTCTGATTCCCCCCCCCCACCTCCTCAGATAAGAGAAGCAGCGGACTTCGCCCTGCACAAGAGACCACTAACAATCTCAAAGAGCTGTTGGAAGCCATCGGAAACGACCTAACTCGAGTCAACGTCAGAGGGAAGATGCCTAAGAACAAGCTGTGATGCAGGCATACACTGCCTCGCTGCAAGGACTGTTCTTAGGACTGTTCTTAGAATTGTCTCTCCTTGCAGTGACTACAGTGGCATGGCTAAAGATTTTATGAGCGCTCTAGAAGAAGAGCAGCGGACTTGGAAGTTCTGGACGAGCGACCACGAGCAGTAAAGAGCAGGTGAAGACAGACCTCCACAAGAGCCTCCCTGAAGCCAACGCACCACGGAAGATGCTTCAACAAATGGCGTAGGAGATACTGTTACGATCACTCCTGGGTGGGGGGGGGATGACAAAGATTTAGTAAGGCTAAGGTACAGCCTCAAACTCCCATGCATTAATGCTTACATTTTGCCTCAGTAAATTTCTGCTAAAATCGAAATTTCCTGTTTCTTCTGCTATGCAAACATTGTAACAGAAATCAAAAGAGGTTGCACCCTTCAAGCCATGAATTAAGCCGCCGCTGAAATTATTCCCGACTACTGGCATAGCGCATATGGGGCACTACTATGGCTGGATGCCAAGTTCTAGGAATCAGTGGCCCCCTTGAGCGTAGAGCTGCAGCCAGAACGTCGTTAGCGAGATGTGCAGCGATAATTACTGTTTGGTTTACCAATTCTATGCTTAATCAACCAAATCGGACCTAATTCGCGCCATGGATCTCCACAGATGCAGCATCAGAATTCATTTGAAGTTGATTTTCAGGAAAGTAGCTGGGACTGAAGGATAGGACTAATGAGTACACACAATGAGCCACAAAGAAAAATACAGCTCATGTTGATATATTTTATGTCAAACAAATGTCTTCTGATTGAGGCTAGACTGACACAGACCTAAAAAGGAAGATAGCGTCGTTGGCCAAGGAATAGAATTAGTCACAGCGTGAATACGAATCAATGCCTCTCCAAGCGTTTCACTTATCCTCCCTAAATCCATCACAATCTACTATATTACACTACTTTTTACAGATACGTTACTGAGCCGAACACGTTTAGTTGCTAGAGAGCTTCAGTATTTGATCAAAAAGAGCCAGGGATATCAAGTGACAAGTTGTGAGGAGTTCTACTTTGAAAGGGCATACCCACATGCAGACACGTCAGGAAACATAGTGCAGCCATGAAAAAGTCATTAACTCTTCTCCGTGGAGAAAAGTAAGCGATAAAACTGCAGAAAAGGGCGATGATGAATTTGTTAAGAGTGCCATCATGCCATATTGATCAAGGACCCACTAGGTCGTATTTGGATGAAGATTTGGCCTCCGATGATCCATCCTAAAATTGCCAGCCGAAAAAAGTAACGGATAATTATCTCAAATGAACCGGTGATCAGTCTTGTAAAGAGGACTTCTGCCGCTTGGGGAAATTTTCAGGAAATACGACCTCCCCTCATCCTACTTACCACTTTCCTAGATTTTCCCAACTTCCTACCATTTCTTTAGAAAGTTCCCAACTTACATTTTACCGTCGAGGCGGGAGAGAGGGTATATATGTATTAGTAAATACATGCGAAATGGGAAAAATTTTTCAACAACGCTGCAAATCTTTTCTCAAAGGCAAGTACGATCCCCTCGCTCTCAACAACGAGCATAACGAGCAAATACGACACGTGACCCCCACCCTGATAGAGCCCATGAAACAAGAAAAATCCACTATAAGAAAATTTTCTCAGACCATTACGACTACCCTCTCCAGGCGACCAAATACGACCCCAACCCACTGTGGAATCCCCAGCATACGACGTGGTCTGCTTTCATGAACTAAAACACGACTCCCGTGCTTAAGCCACCAAAATACGATCCCTCTCCTGAGCTTACCGTGAAGCCTCCTGGAGTATACGGGCGCAGTCACTGTGAGAAGTCGCGAAACGCCGCGACAACGAGCCCTGCAAAGTTCCAGTGAAGCAGCCATAGAGTTCAAGGCGATTACGCGTCAAAGGTGAGGTCTGCCCTTACAATTACCCACCCTAAATGTTTCGAGATAAAGACGAAAAAAAAAACGCCGATCGCCGTTTTTTTTCGTTTTTTTGCTATAACCCGTTAACTCACTCGTCGGAGTTCTATACACGCTGCACCTAAAACTGGAAAAAGAACAAAAATTGAACTCCGCTTTCTATCGAAGTACCTGGGCACTCGGGTTTTTTTTTCTAAAAACTGAAAAAGTCAAATTTGAACTCCGCTTCATATCGAAGTACCTGGGGACACTCGTTAGCGAGCGAGTCTCGCTATAATTATAACCAAGGGGCAAACGTTGGGAATGAAACCTTCAGGAATCAAATAGTGTACCATATCGCGCAAGAAATGGTTATAAACTAGACAGTTGTGTTTACCAAAAGATGCTGATCATTACGGTGCCGATTTCTCTGAAAATAGTGGGATTTCACTCGGTCATTTTCGGGCGTTCAGTCCAAAAATCTCGAGCATTGGTTCAGTTCTGACCACATGAGTGCAACTGGTCTAATGTATGGAGCCCTGTTTCCCCCAAGTTTTACGAAGTCCAAGAATGAAGAAATAAGAAGAGTTTTTCAGCTACTTGAAATGAGCACTTCGTGGACCAGGACGAATGCTAGATTTTCAGCGTTTTCAGGCAGAATTTCCAGCGCTCTGGGAGGCCCCATACGTTCCATAAAAAAGCTGCGGACAGAACGCCCTGTGCTTCTCAACAAATTGGTGGAAAGCAATGTTATATTTTAGACCGGTTGTCGTTATCGGGCGCCAACTTCAGGAAACCGTTTCAAAGCAAAATACACTCATTTTCCATATTAAGAAAATTCAGTCAAAGGTACACCATTTGAATCCACATGAAAGTGCTATCTATTCATGAAAATCACCTGATAGGACTTTCTATGACCTTTCGTAGTTTTCCCTGGCTATCTGTCCTGTCAGTGGACCTCCCAGTTAGTTACGCCACCGAGGTGTCAGGGCATTGTATTGATCAGTCTTTTCGTACTTTCATCCACCAACGTGGTCTCTTCTGTTCACTATTTCGCAAAAGGTCCGTGAGGACTGCTGTTCTAGAAAAGTTCTCTTATTTCAAATTTGAATTTTCATTGAAATTTCAAAAAATTTATGCTTTGAATTTCAAAATCCTTCATCACAGGTTAATATTCGTTTTCGTATTAACTCTCCATGATCCGCCAGATCATGGAGAGTTATTAAACATCGTTTAACTGGGTTCTTGTACTTGAGCTTTATCGAATGTTTTCACACGGAAATGTTGACAGTCAAATAGTTGCGTTTTACAAGTTATATCCTGAGTACCTACCATTTTCACACCACGCACAAATATATTGCTATATTATGAGAACTGCCGTTCACCGCAGCACGCGTTCCGAATGTTATCACAAGAATGCTGAGTTGTGGGCAAAAGTCGTGCCCCAGGCGGGAGTCGAACCCGCACCTCACGCTGACCGGGCGAGTGCGCTATCCGTTGCGCCCCAGGGCCGCTTTTACCCTATTTGTGATAATATATTGTTATAGTTTCTTTCGCCTTCGTTATCATTCCCACGCTGATCGCAGCTGTCGACCTCGGCGGTACCTGTGCTTATTACCTAAGGACCTATTCACCCCCTCCCCTCCTCATGGCAAAAGCCGAAAAAGTGTTACACAGGAGGGATGGGGAAGGGAAGTCGTACCAGAGGAGGAAATTGGGGGAGGGTCGTATCGAGCAAGGATTACCCCCCACTCCCCCCATGGGACATGCCCTGCTCTTTGATCTCCTACAATCGCTCGGAACACCAGCATGTTTTTGTTCTACCCGATAATCAACAGCTACCGCCAAACCTACTTCGAACATGGTCTCCATAGTGTGCAGTTTATTTTGTCCAACTTCGTGTTCGATTACTTTCATGTGTTGATTAATTAGAATGTCCGGAAAATTCTCAGCGTTTTGAGTGTTTCACTTTAAACGATCATAACTTCCTTAATCTCATCGGTTGATCAAAATAAGCACCGTTCGGATCAGGACCCAATGTGGCACCAGTCGAAGAATCCCATCAAAGAAAAATTAATTACCGCCCTACTCATTGTGAACACGGTTTCGCTATTGTGCAGTTTATTCTGTCGCCTTTCGTGTTCGATTGCTTTCATATGTTGATTTATTACAAATGAATGGTGATAGATCCCGAGTGTGCGCGGTATGGAAAACTAATGTAGCGGCTGGACTTCACTATCTTGACCGGAAAAACCATTTTTTGGTTGGAAGTAATGCAAGTAAGTATCTGACAACATTTCAATGTTATACCACAGAGGTAGTCCTTTGAATTGATGTTAACCTCATATTTATGGAATAGGTACATATGATAGGTGACGATAGGTTGAGAATTTGAGTTACAACCACAGTTCAAACATCTCCAAGGTTCATGTCGACGCTATCTTCTATTGGAGGCATTTTTGTGCAGTAGTCTAGCGGGTTACGCTGGCCCCAGTCTTGCAAATGTTATTTTAAAGCAATGGCGGGTTATGAACTTGTTGCGATAATCGCTTAAATTCCTTTCATGTTAGTGTTAGTGAAGCAATGCAAGAGGGACCCAGCGCATGGGCTGCTGGACGCAGTTACACAACTTGCGCCCTCTTTGCCTACCGTAAACCCCATGTACCTCACGGCTAATTATAAGGAATTATTGTTCTTTTCACCACATTTGCTCTGTTCAAAATAATTATAGCACAACAGAAATGAATGAGGTGAACGAAAAAAATGAATACGGAACAATGTAAGCACTCTGACCAAGGTTCTGCACACAGTCAGGAGGATCATAGAGGACACCTATTCTGCCGATTCGTCAGCCACGATAGCCTTAATAAGTAGACGTCTCAGGGAACGAAATATATCTGTAGGTGCACCTCATCTGCGTCGTTTGCGGGATAAATTAGGATTTCGGAGAACGACGACGAAGTATTGCCACATGATTCGGGACGCCGACAAAGACAAGAGATTCGCTTTCTGCACGAGAATGATCGAGAATAACGAAGACTTTAGTCAGTGTATTTTCACAGATGAGTCAACGATCCAGAGTGGGTTCATTCATAGATTGTGAACGAGTTTCCTTGTTGCATTGATAAATTTTAAAAGGAGCCGTTTTCGAAAGACGCAGAAGTAATAGAACGACAGTTTAAAAGGAGCTTTTTTTAGTCGACTGCTCTATCAAACAATGGACGATAGACTTCGCTGCCCTTCTCATTTCAATAAAGTCTTTAGTATATGTATTTGTAAACAATTTGTAAATTGTAAAGGTAATTTGTAAATTCGAAAATGGTAAAATATTGAAAACTTTGCCTTTGTTATTCTACAGACGCATTCAAATGGATTGTAAAACATTCGCGGTCACGGTTTCGGGTACTGGAAGGGTTTCGCCGAAGATCCTCCGGTGATTACTGCGGGAGCCGCTAAGGCTGGGGGTCAATGCCTCCGAGTAGCTGAAGGCGCTGGCAGGAACCACAGCTGGAGTAGCAGTGGATATCAATGGCGGATAATGCAGAAATCCATAGATTAGTCGACTGCTTGCGATCGGAGCCGATGATCGGGTGAAAAAGCGAAAAGTAAAATGAAAAGCCGTGAAAAGTTTTTTATAACATTAAGTAGCATTTTTCATGAGGAATTCAACGGTATAAGTTTTGATGATAGCTTTCGTTTACGAAAAAAATTCACCGTCAAGCGAGACCCCGGCTTTGAGCCGCTAAAAACGAGCACTCTGAAAGTGGTCCCAGTTTTCTGTAAAATTGTTGAACAATACCATAGTTTCTGTGTGTAGGCGTCTTGCGGATGTTCTATTAGGTCGTTGCAAAAGAAATGCAGGATCTTGCTTGCTTGTATTTCATACTTATTTTATTCCAATAATATGTTATTTTAATATGAAGTGTTATATACTATTCGGAAGCTCATCTCATGCTCTTTCTAAGTGATACTCCAAGATTGCTTGTAATTCATTTTATTATAATTTTAATTGAGATTTTATTGCAGATGTCGAAACGTGAATTTCGCACTATTTTCTTCTATAGTTCAAGCTAGGACGAAACGCTACCGATACAGCTCGGAACATCAACGAAGTTTGGGGTCAAGGAAGTATCAACGAATCTATGGTCCAACGTTGGTTCCAGAAGTTTCGCTGTGGCAACACCAGCCTTGAAGATGAACTTCATGTTTGGTGGTCTGCCGCCGGTCTCATCCAACATAGCTTCCTGAATCCTGGTGGAACAATTACAGCAGAGAATTACTGTCAACAAATCGATGAAATGCATCAGAAGCCTTAACGCATGTGCCCAAGGTTGGTCAATATGAAGGGACTCCACGATTCCGGGACTCTTCTCCACGACAATGCCCGACCACACTTTGCACAATTTATCCTCCAGAAAATAAACGGATTGGGCTGATCACCACTTTTTCAAGCATCTGTACAACTATCTTAGAGAGAAAGGCTTCAAAAACGAAGACGATGTCAAAAATGCCTTCAACGATTTTGTGGCCTATAAAAAGAATTACAACCAATCTTGAAGTATCATTTAGAAAGAGCATTAGATAAGCTTTCGAATAGTATATAACACTTACATTTTATTGGAATAAAATAAGTATTAAATACAAAAAAACGAAATCGTGCATTTCTTTTGCAACGACCTAATAGTACGGTTGGTTGCTCCATGAACCTCCTCTAAAAACCCTAGAAAATGCGTGTTTATCTGAGTATCACACCATATGCCGATTTTGAATGGTTGAAGTACGCTCCTTTCCTGATCTACACTCGAAATTTATGAATATTAGTAAAGAGCTGCATTCATACGATAGAGCTGTTGTGGTTCTGTGACAGAATTTTTATTTTTATGTTATATTTTTTGACTTCACCAAAGCTTTTGATAAGGTTAGCCACTCGAAATTACTATTCAAAATTAGCAAGCTAGGGTTTCATGATAATGTTTATGAATGGATAAAAGCTTTTCTCACGGGTAGGACTTATCAAGTACGCGTTAATGCTTCGTACTCAGATATTTTTTCTTTCCGGAGTGGGATTCCTCAAGGTGGGGTTCTTTCCCCTATACTTTTCAACATTTATACGGCTGACTTGAGTTCTTTCTGTCTACGGGATGAAGTTGTTTCCAAACAATATGCTGATGACCTCAAGTTCTACAAAGTTATAAGCTCCCCTCGTGATATACTCGATTTACAGGCCACAATTGATCGGCTCCTCCAGTGGTCAGCCGACTGGCAGATACCGCTTTCTTCTACCAAAACGTTTCATATGCGCGTGGGTTCTTCTTCCCACTGCAATGCAACTTATTTCATAAACAATCAAGAGATTTGCACGGTGAACCAGGTTAAGGATCTTGGGTTCCTATACAATAACAAACTTGACTTTTCCCTGCACTACAAGCACATATACAAGAAAGCCTTTCATCGAACCTATTGCATATTTAAGGCTCTCACTACCGCGGATAGTAGGGTGCTTGTTAGAGTTTACAAAACTTATGTTCGGCCGTTGGTAGAGACGGGAACGGTGGTATTCGCCCCTTATAAAAAAAGGGACGTGGCTCTTATTGAAAAAAGTCCAAAATAATTTCACCAGAAATATGTTAATCCGTCAATCCGTCGAGATGGCTTTCTGTATGCTAAAATCCCTAAAGCAGAAATTAGGAACAAATATTTCGGCTTACCGCTCACTACATTCCAGGCGGGCCCTTTTTGAACTTATGATATGTTGCATAAAATCTTGAAGACAAATCCATACTTGATTTTTCTCGATTTTACACCTTATTCCGTCTATAACCAGAGGTGGTCAGCAGATAAGCTATCATTTGCGCGCCCTAAAACAACCTTAGGCGCGATTTCTTCACTATCAGAGCGGGTCTCGCGTATCTACGGTTGGTAAAACCAATGTTTAATGGTTCTATGAATTCCTTCAAACGTGCCATAGCTAAGCAGAGTTCTCAGTGCGTAGGTGCCATGTTTCTTTATTGCTGTAGTGTTTATTTTGTTTGTTTTATGTTTAGTTTTGTTTTCACATATCGAGGGCGTTGTCTTAAACAGCGTACTAAATAAATAAATAAATAAGAATTCCAAACGGTGTTTTCAATCTGATTTTAAACAAGCGATTTTCTTCGAAAAGACATTCCTAAAGACTCTTCCTTTTTTAAGGAAATCGGTGCCAAAAGAATGCGCACCGTCTGAATAGGCACAGCTATGTGTAATTCAATACGTTTCTGATCTGAGGAATAAACGACTGGCCCGTTGAAGTCTTTGCGAATTCCTAATGATTCCTGTGTTATAATTACCGGCGAGACTCGCCTAGCTAACAAGTCGCCTCAGGTATTTTGCTAGGTTGAGTTCATCAAAATTTAAGTTTTATAGGTTTTGAAAGCAGCATGCGTAATAGAGCGTGACGAGCTGAATTCAACCGTTATAGGGCTCTCTAATAAGATGAACAGGAATCGAGTTTATAGCGAAAAAACGAAAAAAACGCGCAATTGGCGTTTTTTTTCGAACTTTGAGGGTGGGTATTGTACATGGGCTGGGCACGCCGCACGTTCGTGAATCCCCCCCCCCCCGTAGTCTCTAGCGGGAGGGGTTGTATTTGCTTGGTCGAAGGAGGGATTTCTACCAAAGGAAGGAAGTGTAGAGATGGAAGGGGGTTGCATTTTCCAGAAACTTCCCCCGACGGGAAGAGGAGCTCTGTACAAGTGTACGCCAAATGCCCTGGAAAACAGCGTGAATTTTCTTGGTCCCATTTCGGCTTTTCGCAGAGTGGTTTCAATGCGCTGCGAATATCTCCCGAGAAATGGAAAATTGGACATCGGAAATTGGGTATTTGACTCAGTTCACACTCACAACATACGAAACCCTACGAAATCTTTGATGACATGGGATGAAGGAACGGAAATGATCCTTGTGACAGGTTGTTTTGAAATGAGCGAGAAAAACAGAACTCAAACTCGGAAGAGGCAGTCAACATCATTTCCAGCCATAATAGAAACTATTAGATTCGCATAGCCAACAACGTACATACCTCTGTCAAAATATGTTATAACGAACACTTCTAGTAGTGAGAGATCCTAAAAAAGTCGAAGGCACGGTTACCAGGAAGGGTCTTGCAGAGATCGTTTCAACCGGAGACGGTTGAAACGATTTCTGCAAGACCCTTCCTGGTAACCGTGGAGCTAGGACTTGGAGGTGGCCGAGCAGGATTGGAAATCGGCGATTTATGAGCTATCGGTTAGAAACAGGCCCTTCTTTGTGCCCTCAGAAGGGTAACTCTCAAAAGAAATCACTGATTTGAAAGAATAGCTCTCATCGTCAGGGTACAGCATCGTTGTGCGAAACCCTTCGGGGAAGGGGGATGGGGCTCGTAAGAGCAGGCACCAAAGAGACAAAAGTGTCATCGCTAAGTTTGATGGAGGGGACGGAAAGCTGCAAATGACCCGGATGTGAGAAAGACTACAAAATATTCAATTAGCAATATCCATATTAGCGATATGAACTCGTAAGTAAGTAGACGATTTAATAACACTTCGTGCGTATCGACCTTCTAAACCCCTAAACAATCATCTGCATGCGTGGACGCCGCAATGCACGGCGTAATTCGGAACAAATCGATCGGGGATAACCAAATCACCTTTGACTCAGTTCAACGGAAATATGTGTTTTTAAAGCATACTGAAGTTTGCGAATGAGTACCCTAACAATGGCACAGAAGTAGTCGAGCTTTCGAGCGACT
Source organism: Cooperia oncophora (assembly GCA_036418165.1). Classification (NCBI taxonomy): domain Eukaryota; kingdom Metazoa; phylum Nematoda; class Chromadorea; order Rhabditida; family Trichostrongylidae; genus Cooperia; species Cooperia oncophora. Next base: position 36,635 of record MU912165.1, on the reverse strand, counting down.
TAGAATGTCGCCCAAGGGCGACCCATCTGAAATATCTTCTAAACTAGCCGGTCTTCGAGAAGACTTACATAGTGCTTGTTGGGAAGAAGATATATTGGGCGCTCTTATGGCGTTTTTGAGCCTTTTTTATTTTGCGAAAAATTGATATTGACTGAGGTTATTGTCGTCTCATAACAACCCGCTCGCCCGATTTACCACTAACGCGTCCGTAACCAAGCAAAACTTTCTACAAAATGGGAAGCTTCAGACTGCGGGTAGGTAGAAAACGCAACACTAGAGACTGCTTCAACATGCCATCTTCCGTTTCTCGAAAGCCTCAAAACTAAAAAAGCTAACACTCTCAGAAAGAGCCCTGCAATTTCCACCAGGCTAACAGGTCTGCTCCTCGGCTAATTTGCCATGGAATCATAAGGCATTGTTCACAGTCTCCAGGCCCTGACGAAACGGCGGTTGGGAGGAAAGCAAAAAATCGACCGGAGAATCGCCCAACCGCCGCGGTTGGGCGGTTGGGCGAAAAGCAGTAGATGCCTATCGATTTCGCTGGAGAAAAACGCCACCGCGATGGAGCTAGCGTTTTGTCGAAGGCGAAAAACGTCGCGGTTTGCGAAACGCCCGTTGATACGTACCAAAACCCTTTCGCCCAACCGCTAGTCGATATGTATCGAAAGCTTTTCGCCGAACCGCCTTCGAGGAAACGCTGGACCGCAGAGTGTGAACAATGCCTAACGCGGCCGCACGCGCTTGCAAGTCGTTCGCGTCTAATCCTTCTCGTCAGAGCAAACAGTTAGAGCCGGAAAGGGGAGGGGTCGTACCAGGATCCTTCTCCGGGAGGGGGTCGTACTGACATCGCCATTTCATGCATCTCTATGTTGTACCCCTCGTAGAGCTTAAACATGGTCCCTATGCTCTCACGCCCCCCCCCCATTCTTATACATATGTGTGTTCAGACTTCTAGTCAAACAGAACTGCTGGAACTTCCGTATATATAATTTGGAACTGAGGAGGACATACGTTGAAGATCCCCAGCAGGGATGGTCGTATTTAGTGGGTGAAGGGAGGAAAGGGGTCATATTTGACTTCGAGAAAAATATTTTCGGCCTTAAGTTACTCGGTTCTCCCTGTTTCAAGTGTGCTTTACATATTCGGAAAAATGGGGAATTTGATAAAAATTCAGGAAAATGGTAGGTGGGGGATCACGAGGGAAGGGGCCGTACCAAAGAAGGAAATGTGGACAGGGGGGGGGAGGTGTAGGGCGCTGCAAAAATTTTTCCCTACGGCGGGGTATCCTGGCTGGTTGGACATAAATCCTTACTCCATTGCGGAAACCACCATTTCCCAGGGGGTCTATCAGACTTGGGCCTTAATTTGTTCTAATGGAAAGCTCCATTAACCGGGCGCATCTTGATTCATGGATATGTTCACACCAAGCGCAATTTCCCTGTTGAGCTATCGCTACCCCATACTAATCCCAACTAATCACAAGCATTACCAGCAAGGCACAGCGTCAGGGGAATGGCGATTTTACTATGACCCCTCGCACAATCCACCGACGTGTCTTTTAAATTTTTCCAAGGTTTTGCGGTCGAGTGGGTAGCAATTGATGTCTTCAAGCAACTATTAGAAAAAGCAGCCTTGCTATGCCGTCAACTTGAGAGGGTGGAAGTAAAAACACCGTGAAAGCGGAAAAATCAACATTTGACAGAAATTTCTCTCGGAACCCAAAAAAACCAGCTACTCATTGAGCTCTCTCGGAACCGCCTCTTTTTCAGGAGGCAGGTACGACCCTTCTTGATGGGTCCCCACAAAACGATAACTTATGTGCGCTGATTCCAAAAAGCCACATCGCCTCTCTCTCAAGAGAGTATAGGAACTAATGAAGTGCGAAAATTTATGAATTCATTCATAAAGCAGGAATATTTAGCAGGAGAAAAATAAGTGCTCTGGCATGAATTGGCGTGCCGCAATGCTGATGGCGTGTTTACCAATTGAATGCCTATGTTTTTCTCTCTTTCTAATTGGAGTCAGGGGATCATTTGCTCTGGAAAAAACATATGAGCGTCCATAGATGAGTCTAAAAAGGATGAGAACAAGCCCAGCAACTAGTGCCAAAGTGAGTCATTCGATTTTAGAGTGTGACATCCTTGTTACCCTACTGGTACCGCATTTTCCGGAGTATGAGGCGCATTTCGAAAATTCGCACGCGACAACGCGCGGAGACAGTTTGTAGGCCAGCCAACAGTGTTCTTGCCTTTTTTTTGCATAGTTTATCTTCCAACTGGTTTGCAAGCACCTCTCATTTAACACAAATAATTTTTCGAATGGAATCTTTTTAAAATAATTCTTGAAACAACACACAAAGCTAAAGCGAGGAAGGAATATTCGCGCCTTTTGAAGCGAGCGTACCCCCCTAACATGGCTGCGCTTTATACTCCACAGAATAGGGCACTTTCATAATCGTGACAACGCGCGCGAAAAGCTTTCAGCAACACCTTTTCTTTACTTGTAAAGTCTAATTACCCAGTGGTTTTTTTTTGTTTTTCTTTTCTTTCTTGTTCAGTATGCATATTCACTTAGGTAAGTACAAATTCAAATCACCTATAAGAAAATCCAGAAAAAAACGTTTGAGGCATTCGAGGACAAGGTGTGCCCCTCACCCCAGAAAAACTCCAAAGTCTTGAAGTAGGGTGATTCCGTTTCATTTCCAGTCTTGTAAAGCCGAATGAATCTAGCAGAACTAGAAGTTGTTATATTATATGATTAAAGTTGATGGGTATATATGTAGCCTCCATATTCCGGAGATGGAGAAGAAGGTGTGGCTGCGTACTTCTCTTGGACGTAGCCACGCCTGCGACCTTTGGTGGGATTTTGCCTTATGGAGCTTGTTACCGTGTGTTGTGTTTCATAAAACAAGGTGAAATCCGCTCTAAGCAGTACATAACCACATCGATATACTTCCAAGTGAAGGACGCAGCCGCGCCCCTCCTTTCTCTAGTACATGAGGCTTATGTGTTAGGTTGTCCGGAAAGTTCTCAGCATTTGAGTGTTTCACTTTTAACATCATAACTTTCTCAATACTGATCGGATTAAATCGAAATAAGCACGTTCGAATCAGCACACCTTTGTCAATGTGATGCCAGTCGAAAAGTCCCATCAAAAGAAAAAACTGGGTGGTCGAGAATCCACGAAATCCACGAAGGCTTTTTTGCCTGGTCCTGATTGATGAAGTATTTTCCAGTAAGGGAGGTCTGGAAATGTTTGAAAAGGTGATAGTCGGTTGGTAAAAGATCTAGAGAATATGGCGGGTGAGGTAGAACTTCAACCCCTAATTCGTTCAGTTTATGGATAGTGATCTGTGAAACGTGTGGGCGGGCGTTGTCATGCAAAAGAATCGGATCCTTTCTGTTGACAAGTGCTGGCTGCAGCTGACGCAATTTTCGGTACATTTCGTCGATTTCTCCACAGTAGGATTCTGCTGTGATGGTTTGGCCTAGTGACAAAAGTTATAGTGAATCACACCAGCCGATGACCACCCCACTGTGATCATAATCTTTTTTTCGTGGAAATTCGGCCTTGCAAATTGCCTCGCTGGTTCGAGGGCATCCAACCACTGTCCGGAACTCTCCTATTATCATACTTGATCCACCTTTCATCACAGGCGACAATTCGGTTCAAAAAGGGGTAATTTCTGTTGCGCAAAAGTAGTGAAAAACAAACCTGAAGACATGCCGAATTCTGCCGGCCACTCAAATTTGTGTGGCACCCACTTGTCGAGTTTTTTCAGCTTCCCAATGTGTTTCAGACCATCTGCAACAGTGATTTGCCAACTTCTAGCTTTTCTGCAATCTAGCAAACTGTTTGGAATGGGTCAGCCTCCACGAACACCTTCAGATCCTCGTCAGGTGCTTTAGGTCGACGCCTACGAGGTTCGTCTTCAAGAAACCTCCAGAATGAAATTTGTCGAACCATTGCCCCACAGTGCTTTCTCTAGCACTACTGGGCTCCCACACCTGGTTAATTTGTTGAGCTGTTTCGACTGCGGATCGCCCCAATTTATAGTCGAAGAAATAATCGTCCAAAGTTATTCTTTTGACATGCTCCATAAATTCTTGGGAAAAGGGGGTTTGTCAAGCATGATGAAACGGCAATTATACCGTCAGATAGAATATTAGAAGACAAAAGATTCTCTTTAGGATGTACTACTGAGACGCAAAGGAGAATGAGTTTTCAATCAGCAATGAATATACAAAAAATAGTAATAGTAATACAAACGCTGAGAACTTTCCAGACAACCTAATAGTAGTAATGACGCGCAGAGCCGTTGCCAAGGATGCTCCGGGTAGTGACTCTGGCAAATTACAAAAACATTAGTGTGCAAACTTGGTAGAAAACGTTCACATTTCGTGCGAAGAACCAGCCTAAACGAGTCGGTCCGAAGAGCGAGGTAGGTTAGCTAAACGGGCTGTTTCCAACATATCTTATGCAGAACTTGAATATCACGATAAAAACCCCTTTTCTGCGCAGTGCGGTTGGTTAAACCACACCAGAACTTCTTTCCTCCTAGGCATACACTTCTTCATCCCTATTCTCTACATATTAGTCTCAGCTCAGCGAATGAAGTCCCCTAAATACACTCTTCTAAATGGCTTGGACCAAAGCGTACTCTGATCGTCTTGAAATTTAGTACACTCATCAAAGAAATTGTCGACGATGACCGTCAATAACGGGTCTCGCTTATTGTGAGCAAATGGAGTTTGATGTTGATATATTTAAACGATAAAAGGGAAGAAAGTGCCTTCTAGGGAACTCGAAGAGTAGTGATTCCAATATATTTTACCGTAACCCTTGTGATGACTAATTGGAGGCATGTTAGACCCATAACAATGCTAAGGCACTTTCAGAAAACAACAGAGAATAGTTTCGTCCAGGGCTCTATGACTGTTCAGTCTTTCGTAGATCAAGAAATTGTAGAACCGTACCATGAAGTGAGTCCTTTTCGAAACGGACACCTTTCCAGCTTTTCTGAAGCGGGTCTTTCTGCTCACGCTTCTCTGCCTCAGGCTGCAGTAAGTATAATATTTTCGACTGCGTGACGTGAATTACAATTGCAGTTGCGGGAGAACCGGCGGCTAATAACCTGAGAAGGAGGTGAACAAGTCTGGATTGACAAGGGCTTCCTTGGAAAACAGTTACCGCTAGTTTGTTTCCCTTTGTGGTCTCTATAACTGCTTGCGGAAGACAGGTGTGCTAGTTGTAGAGCTTCACTGTCACCAACTGGACTCTATTTACCTGAGTCTGTAAAATGTAAAGGTGATAGAATTGTCGTTCCCATTATGACTAACAAGGGCCCCTTCTTTTGCCCCTGACTGCAGCAACGTAGCGCTGTTTCAATTGCTTTCAAAAATGCTAAATTACACAGTCCGCAAAGAAACTTAACTATTCACTGAGACCGATTTCAAACCATTCGAAGAGTGATCCTTTCATTCGGGTTTGATGCCATTCATTGGTAACTGCCTTATTTTGCAAGACCCATTATTTTCGTATTGTGGTTCGCTTTTTTACACTGTAATAGGCTTGTACAACATATTTTGCAGCTAGTCTCCTGCTGGGTTTTTGATTTTTTTTTCGAAGCTTCCCATGTGGTATAGGCTCTGCAATTTCGAATTTGCAAAAAATTCTCAATTTCGAGGAGCATTGCACCTAAGCGACATTTCGCACTATTTGAGAAGTCCAGTCCAGTCAGTTACTGGTTAACCTGAGTCTGCAACTTCAAAGAACTGCTCTTTCACTGTTTGAAACTGGACAGGAAGCCATCTGCTCGGTTATTACTCAGGCCCGCGAGACCTACGACGGTCTTTGTTGCCAGTGTTGTCGTGACAGTGATAATGGTCACAACGATACGGGAAACAAAGACCCACATTATGCCACCCCCCCCCCCTTCACGCTCCTTTTTAGACACTTATGTTTTATGATGAGTTTCATTGTTTAAATGTTGGAAAAAAATCTCGAAGAACATTCTTATTATGCATAGAAATGTTTTTTCCACTTACAGTTTTATTAGTTCCGCCGCCTACTATGGTAAAACTCCGCCCGCACTTATGATTACTGATCTTTTTGGAATTTTTCGACGCTTTCAGCCTCCCTGGCAACTGGCCCCGCCCATTACGGTTAAGCCTCGCCTACTGTGGGTAACCCCGCCTGCTCTCTTAGGATTCATATGAACTATAACATTTTCCTCCCAGACATATGTGGTACCAATTAAGCGTCCCCGAAGGGTAGATGGCTAGGTTGGCCTGAACGGTTGCCACATTGTATTCAATAAGCCACTACGATTCTGAATGGAAGTAGAATGAGTGCCGCATCCCACCAAGGGATTGATTTATGGAGAAGACTTTATCCTTTAACCTTACCCTTTATAACATTTTCAGCTATCTTCAAAACTCATTTATATATACACCCTTGTCAGGGACTCCGCTCCCTATGAAGAACTCCGCCCACCCAAGAAGAATAGAATGGTCGTAGAAATATACAACTACTATATGTAACATACTGAAGATTTGTTTCATTGTGCTTTGTTTCATTATAATTTCTTCGATAGTAATTGTCTTCATCCTCACAGGGAAGTTCGAGACCAGTTACTTGACAACAAAGGTAACAGAAGATAATTGACTTCCACAAGAATCAGTCCCATATACGGCGGTCTCGCCATACTGTTTGCACAACCCTCTTTCTGAGACCCATTTGCACGACAAATGGATGGAATTCCAAATTTAGTCTTTATACGAGTTTCCGTAGATATGGCCTGCTCTCGAGATGCATAGATAGCCAGCCAGCCGCTTGGACGGGCTTTCGGATAGGTGAGCGGGGATCAGGATTCGAGCTGACCCCCGAGATGTTTAATCTTGTCTCGCATTTTCAGTTTTACGAACAAAGAAAGCGAGACGAGACCAGCTACTAGACTTACGCATTTCCTTAAACCGGACATGCGGAAACTCGTTTATCTTTTCTGCAATGGCTACAGTCATAGCGAAATCACTGGTAAAAAGAACAGAATTAAAAGTGAATTGACCTAATAAGCGATTGGTGGCTACTATGGGAGCTTTAACTGCTGGAAGTGCCATTTCCAGGTAAAGCTTGACTTGTACTTAATTTTGTAAGTTGGGTAGGGTAGTCCATCTACTCATGACCCTCGTTTTCAAGCAACTGCTGAGAGAGGTGCACAACTAACTGAGCTTGAAACAATGTCAATGAAACTTCCTCACTTACTATGATGTTAACAGCATTTAGTTACTTATTAAGCTAATTGTCATTTTATCTCTCAACGCTTTCTTACAGTACTCGATATTTGATCTCTCAGTCCCTATTTCCTAAATCTATCACCAAACTGGCTTCCATTTATTAGATGTTCACCCGCGTCACCTATCCTTTCGATAATCGCCGGGTGGCTCAAGCTAGCCCATTCTTCACTAATCTGTGCCAGTGTACTCTCCATTAGTCCCCCTCTCTAATATGTCAATTTTGTATTACTTCACTATAAATTAGTAGATAAATAGACAATAAATAATCAGATACAAGCAAAAATAAATACTCTGATAAAAGCGGTTTGTAGGGTAGTGTCAATAAATAATATTAACCAACTAGTGTAGGCAGGGTACAGCATCGTTGTGTGAAACACATGGGGGGGGGTCGTACTTGGCCGCTGGGAAGGGGGATTGTATTTGGTCATTGTTTATGGTTGGGAGAGAGGGTCATATGTGCCTTTGAGAGAAACTTGCCGTCTTAAAAAATTTATCCCAGTTGTGACTTTTCGAGGTAATTTCCCGTTTCACATTGGCTATGTACCCCCCCCCCCACACTCAATCTCGGTACAACCAGCCGCCTAGGGGGACCGAAACTTTCCCCTAGACGGCTAGCCGTGCCGAGACCGTCTTTCGAGGGGGGAGAATGTCGTACTGATGCCATCATTTCACAAATCACGATGCTGTTCCCTGCGTGCAGGGGTGTGCGCCATACTTATGCATTACTGAAGGCAAACACACTCCCGACCAACATCAGTTACACTCTATATCCCATGGTGAGAAGGGTCGTGACTGCGGACTTGGTGTCGCTCGTGAGAGAGGTATTGAGGATCATTGCTCATTTCAAGTAATTCCCGACTTCGGCTTCACATTCTCGCTGAGTGTCATAAGGCTTGGGAGGAACCAGCAGGTTTCTTCTCAGCAGAAAATACCAATTTCGAACCCACATCAACGCGTTGCTCTAAGTACGCATTGCGACCAATCTATCTCTTGGATACAGAGTTTATGGAAGAGCAGGTAGCGCAGGATAGGAGCGCTACATTGTACCTCCGTTGGGCTAAGCTCATTTCAAGTCAGCAAAGCTCCCACTGCGTCATAGCTCATCGGCTTCGGGCGTGCATCATCTTTATGGAGCCGACAGGGAAGGGCCGTATTTCGTCGCTAGGGAAGGGATAGGGGGTCATGTTTAGCCAGACGAGAATTCGATGTATAATTTGGCCAATATGAATATTAATGTATTTCAAACCTAAGTTGGCTAAATGTCCCAGCGTGACCTTATGATTGCAGCCTTTTTAATCGTGCGAGCGATAATTATATGGTAGTAATCAAGTTTTAATAATCGCAGTAAGTTGTTACTCTACCGTATCCTGACGAAAATATTCACTTCACTTTAATTAAATTTCTTACAACTCTCCGGTAGAATAGCGTAGTATAGCCTGCTATAGCTTTACACGGGTTCAGTAACGACCCCTTTTTTCCAGTGACTCCGCCTTCTTATCGTTGGATGAGGGGTATTGTTGAAAATGAAGCTAATTGGACACGTACAAACTGGCATGGAAATGGGAAATGGGGTTCTATCTAGGGCAGTTGGCATGTTTTTTTTTGCTTTTTTCTTTCCTATCGAGTTCTTCAGAACCCTGGCGTCTATACGCGGAACCCCAATCCGTATCTGTGATGACAAATAAACACGGGCTTTGCCTTCAAGTTTTGCGAAAGGTGGCTCGAAACGTTAGTTTTCAGCGAGATTCTAGGTCTAATGTTATGACATCTGTCTCGTAGTCCTCGAAGCATCAATAAAGTGCCCAGGGTTAGTATAGCCCAGTGGGGGAATTAATAGCTTTTCTATATGAAATCGTGTAATGGATTTGTATGTTCATTTGGTCTGTACTGTAAGTGGAAGATGCCAGTCATGTTCTCTCCGATCTTTTTATCCTTCTCAACTAGACTGGTGGTAATTATCCGATCTCAGAAGGGTGTAAAGCTTGATTGGCTCTGCATATTTTCTTCTGCTTCTTCCATTTCACTCCGATGAATCCTTGTGGAGGCCCGGTCCTTCCTATTCCAGCGGAGTAGCCACCTACAAGCTCAGTTGGCTTTCATTCGTGCCTTTAAAACAGATCTGATGAATGCTTCATGTGATCCTTAACCTATGTTTCTGTCTTGAGACAACCCAACAGCTGGTTGCCTTTGAATTATGTGATATTTAATTTTCGATACTTAACAGTACTGAAAAGAACTGTATGATTTGCCAAAAGGGCACACCGTGTGCCAACCCTCAATTGGAGGCAATCGTGTTTGAATTGCGAGGATGTCGTATTGCGAGGATGTCGTATTTAGCCTGAACAGAATTTGTTTTTTTATTGCTTTTGGCGGGAATTATCTCGATTTAACTATCCTTCTCCCTACAAGGTGGATATTGGGGAGACTCTTATTGATAAAGAACTTTTTTCTTAGCTATGGCTCGTTATAGTGCCTAGCAGAAGACTGAAACTACCAGTAGCCATTGAGGGTCATTAACAAATTGGCGACAAGGCGCCTTTTCGCGTGTCTGCCGTGTGGAAGCAAGCAGTTTTTCCCTATTTTCGAAGAATGCGCATGAATGCTAAGGCGTTTATACGCCAATACGCCAAAAAAAATCAAAGTATGGTCAGAATTCATTGCAGAAGCTCCTAAGGCTTCGCTGTTCTTGCTTACTGTCAAGATAACCCCTGAAATTTCATGGGATACTCCCGCCTCATACACGTGGAGCGTGGGAACAAGGTCGCAAAAAAGGAATTTTCTCGCGCCGGGGGTGGTAAATTGGATTCGATTCAGACCTGCTATTCTTGAAAGTTACCTTATCACATTAGCTATCTGCATGTGGAGCTTCACTTCTAAATATCCAAGAGTTATCTTTTTTCCTAGGAAATCGCTTTCGTTTGTCTCCTCGGTAAAATACTCTCGTTGACACATCTGCACGGTTTATAGCTACTGTATATTCTACAATGCCTTCATGGACAATATTCAGCTGTTGAAAATTCGAAACGTCTTCAAATTGGTTTTTTACCCATGCCGCATCCCAGCGGTGAGACGCAATCTCCCACGCGGCAAAAAAGGTGCGTCCCAGCCGTGGGACGCAATGTCGCCAACGTGTTAAGTCACTTGCACAACTGGTAAGCGGACTCAGAGCAGATATCCTTTTCCGAAGTGCAAAAACCTGTCGGAAAGGCGCCTAATCATCGAGGCGTAATTATGGCGCACCAGACCTATAGCTACGTTCATACTGGCAGCGTTCACCAGCGTTCCTCAGCGACTAGGAAAGTATAGATATTGGCCCAGCGTCTGCCAGCGTCTACCAGCGACCACAGCGTCTGGAATCGAAGACAGCTGGTACATAGAGTATGGGAAGATAGGAGAAGCAGACAACTGTCGCCCTCCTATCACCCCATACTTTCCAATAGCAGTTTGGTGCTGGTCGCAGGTTGACGCTGGTAGAAGCTGGCCGACGTTAGATCAATACCTAAAATTTTCTAGCCCTCGAAACACTGCTGGCCGCTGGTGGACGTTGGCAGACGCTGGCATACGCTGTTAGACGCTAGATTGATATTTATGCTTTCCTAGTCGCTGGCCGAAGCGCTACACGCTGGTGGTCGCTGCCGCAAAGTATGACCACAGCCTAAGAGCAGTTAACCCATAGAAAGAATTCAATGTGCCTCCGATTCTGTGAACATGATAGTGTGACTTATGCTTCTACCATATAATTCTTCTGCTTGGGCTGCTTGAGGGTTTCACGGCGTATTCCTACTGGGAGAGCTTTTTTTGACAAGAATGGGTGGGGACTTTGAAAAATAATAGGTCTTCTGTTAACTGGAAGAGTTCTATATAGCACAAACTCATACAGTCTGGCTTACAATTTCTTTTTAATTTTCTGTTTCATTCCCGTCTTCCGGTCATCTTGTGCATTATTTCAGAGCTCATGATATACATTAAGAAGAGACTACAAATAGAAAATATCGGGTCGCGGTCTATCGAGAAATCACTCTCTTTTTCTCGGGCCTTTTTTTCAGACTTATGCGTTATGTAAGTTGAAGAAAGTACCAAATTTGCTTGGTCTGTTTTCACTCATATAATCGACCTACTCATATTTCACACTGGTCGCTGGCGCTTGACCCATCCAACTGAGCATGACTGAGTGAAGAAACCAGGGAAAGGGGCATGTACCTTAATATTATTGGCCTTGAACAAGGCCAGAATGAAGGCCAGCATCAGGGTTCAGCGCCAAACAGACCAGACTAGACCGAGACGCTGGACAACAAGCCAAGTTTAGCATCAAAGTTCTTTTTCTATTAGCCACATTTGTGGGTGGGTGGGTGTGGTCACGTCACATGGGGTCTAGGAAAGAACGGAACAGGAAACTGCTGACGGGAAAATCCTGTGTGACAGGAAAAAGTTAAACCACTACGTCATATTCCAGACACGCTGACCTGTACGATTTCATTTTCTAGGGACAAATTCTGTGCCAGCAGCGTTATGACCTATCATATCACTTTTCATCGAACTTTACATGTTTTACATGTACATGTCACATGTTTCAGTTTGCAATTTCTGCAAAGGATAACAACATTCATTTCGCTACAATATCTTTCATTTGAAATATGCCAAGAGATCCAAGAATCTTCCAACTCGCTTATGCTAGAGAGTGTGGTAGTCTTTTCTATCTTGAGAATCTAGATTGTGGAACTCGAGCCAAGACATCCCGATGTTCCTGGTGAAATGTTTAGCGTAACTTCGAGCTATTTGGCGCAATCTGAACAGCGTGTGACTTCTCAGTAGTGAGCTACAAGCACATTCCAATCAGCGCACGTCCTGCCATTAGGGGGACTTTTGCAAAATTCGACTCCCCCATCCTGAAAGGTTACTCTTCGAGTACGTCCCCCCCCTCCCTTCCTCTTTCCCCAATCCTTATCTCCCCATCCAGCCTACCATCTTGTTTAATTATTTCAACTTCCTGTTAATTTTTGCAGTTTTTCCTCCAACAACCACTTCACTTCTTCCTCGGAAAAGCTGCCGTCGAGCGGACCTTGATACAGGAAAAGGGAGAAAAGTCGCACATAGGAATTTGGGCGAGAGTTTCATCGGAATCTTTCCTTTTCAATAGATACGTCTAGAAATTGTTGGGGATGCTGTGGGCCCCCTCCCTCAAACGATTTATGCGAAGAACCTGGAGCGGTGGCTCCAAAATCTGTCTGTAGTTTCAGCGTGCGCGCCTCCAACGCCAGCCAAGCCTCCAAAGGAAAGCGATAATAATTTTCCGAAGATTTGGCTAAATCTATCCCCGCAAAATTGGAGTGAGAAACTTTGCGAAAGTGAGGCAGTAAAGGGTAAATAATACCTTGACGAATGCTATTTGGTCATTTACGGTTAGGTGTTCGGGGGAAATTTCTGCTGGATATGAACCCCCCCCCAAAAAAATCCCCTTCTCCCGCACAACTCTCTCCGTTCCCTTCCCGACCTTCCATCCTACTTACTATCTCACTAACTTCCCATGTTTCCAATTTCCTACTGATATACCGGAATTTTTTTCCTAGAAAGTCCTCTACGCTTTTCTGCTTTTTGCCCAGAATGCAGCAATCAAACAGTCGGGAGGAAGAGGGGGGGGGAGGTGTATGGCACACTCAAGATAGGAAATACCGAGAAAAGTTAACAACCGATAACTTCCGATCGAAGGCAGATACGAGACCCCCTTCTCTACCCCCCCCCCCCCCTCCCCTGCAGGAACCATATACGACCCCTCGCTGGAACCCCAGCGTCTTTATTTGGGAATTAAGGTCCGGGTCATCCAGTTTGAAACAAAGAAACAAATATTGGGGAAAGGAATACACTCAACATCACAGATGATCCGTTTCGCCCGTTATCGTAAACGAATCATCGATATCTTACCAACCCCCGGGCTCTTCAGTACGATAGGGTTGACGACATGGACATGGACTACATAAGGGAAGGATTTAAAAGAAAGGACAAAGCGAGAAGAAATGTAAAAAAAGTTGACATGTAAAATCCATGCAATAAAGATGAGAAGGAATTGTACCAGGAAAATGAACGAAGGATATAACTACAAGAGTACAAGATTCGTGTAAGAGAAAAATGGATCGTTGTAGATGGGCTAAACAAACTAAGGGAATAATGAGTGAAAGAAACTGCCGCAGTGGATTACAAAAAGTTAAATCAAGAATTTAATGGTAGAAGGAGAGCGAGTGCTGAACACCGCTGCCAATGAGTGTACCTCTAACCAGTCTAATCTTTCTATAGTTATTTGCAATAGAGTATTTGTAACTTATAAATTTATTTTTGTAAAAACATTTCACAATGCTAGTAATAATAAAATCTTCTTCGTAGCCATTTTTTGAAAGAGTCTGACCATATCCGTTATTTAAACATCTCTCAATTCCTTTCCCCTTCCTCTCGTCGAGACTTTCCTCCAGAGCTAATTCTTCGATGTCAGGATCATTAAGGGCAATAAAAACACCGGTTTGGACAATGGACTGCTGCGCTAAAGCAGGTCATGGTGTAAGCCGTATAAACAATAAACATCGGAAACCTCTATGAATCTTTATAGAACAACTCGAACTGTATGTCTCAGCACTTTATTTCATCTCATTTCCCTTGTTTCGTCATCCAAAGCATGCTTTATGCTTATAGTTCGCTCTGTTATGTCATGTCGTGCCACTCTCGTCACATATCCATCACACGTCGTCCGGTTCCCCCTTCTGGTTGCCGTCCGTCTCTTTTTCCCCCAGACATCGATCCTGTTTATCTTAATGATTAACCGGATCACTTTAGGCGAAAGTTATGCTTCTAATATTGATTTGCAGTACTCTACACGTACTACACTCATGATTTTCATGTTGTACATGTGCTCAGTGAAATTCGTCATAGGTGAGTATTTACAGTCTCTCCCTTTGACTTCTCATTTTTCTCACCACTTGCTGCTTTACTTCTTACACGTTTACCATAGCTATACTATGTTATGTGATGCTACTAGATGTGTGCAGCAGTAACCCAGCTGAACAAAAGTCGCTTCCACGTTGTAGATCAATTTATTGCTCATGAAGTAAAACGAGGCAGTAGCAAGAAGAGATTTCTATCAAAGGATGCTCTGTTCTTGTAACCCAGGCAAAGCCCCAGGGTCGCCGAAAAAATGACGGTTTCTCCGGAGAAGGGGCGAAACAAACCATTTGTGTTTTCCAATGTTTTCTTTTTCCAATCATTTGTTCCCTTTTTTGTAATAGTAACTTGTTATTTGTGCTTGTTCAGGTATGCCTGGTTGGTTGGTGGGACTTTCAAGTTCCCTAACGTTTCAACTCAATAGCCGTCGGGTCCAAGGTTTTTGAGTCCAGGGTTTCACCTTTGGGGCGAAACAGTCCGCTGCCACGCTTAGTAAATGGCGAGTTGGAAGGCACACAAGAACTAACACAAATTACAGCTCTCCTAAAAAGGGGCTCTCGGTGGCCGACTGATTTAGTTCGGGTGGACGTACACCATTGCGAAGTCTAAATGCAGCCATAGCCTTTTTGATTTTAGGGGAAATTTTTTTTCAAAAGTTCCCTTTTTTTGTCATCTGCACCACATTTTCTCTGTCTAACCGCTACAAGAGATTCATCTGGGTTTCATTGTAGCACGAGGGATGGTGAGCATATACTCGAAATCCCGGATGTGCAGTACGGCGTGGCCTGGCATACTTCAACTGTCAAAAAATTTTCAGTCCAGCGGGTTCACCTTTGAGGGCGAAACAGTCCGCTGCCAGTTATAAATGGCCGATTAGGAAGGCCACGAGAAGAGAGCGGAAGCGAGCGAGTTGACGAGCTGGCGGCGAAAGAAGGGGCTTCTCGCGTGGCGACTTGATTATGTTCGGGTGGACGTACACCATCGCCGAAGTGCAAATGCCGAGCCATAGCCTTTTTGATCTTATGGGAAGAGTTGTGTGTGAGAAGAGTGTGCGCGTGTGTGTTGGTCATCTGCACACATTTTCTCTGCTAACCGCCTACAAGAGATTTCATCTGGGTTCATTGTAGAGGGAGAAAAGAGTGGAGTAGTTTTTGGGGCACGAGGGGTGAGCATAATCGAAAGTCACCGGATGGGCAGTAGGCTGGCTGCATACTTCAACTTAGTGAGGCGGCGGTAGCCCCTGGGGCGTATTCGCGAATGCCACGCCTACTCCGTCCCGGGGATAAGGAGTGTAAGTGGGTTTAAGGCTGCTGTTCCAAACATTCTGAATTATGCTCATATTTTAGGCCTTGGTTTTGTTCAGTGGCTGTTGGGGTCATCACCACTATACTACCTCTTACTATTGCTTGTTACATATTTTTCACGAAACCAATCCTGCTGAAGGGCTCGAGGTGGATGGAAACAGTAGTTCGCGTAAACGAAAGGCGGAAAAAGCATTCGCTTCAATTCATTCATTCTTCCTCTCTTTCTTTCTTCTTTCCATCCTTTGCTTTCTAGTCAATGTCCCTTTTGTTTATCTGTTTTAAGGAAGCTAATTGTACACAATGTAAATTTACACGTTCCGGATCGCGTGACACACATAGTGTGTCATGATTTTGTCTCTATGCAACACTTTGTTTTATTAGTCTGGCAAGTTGTAGAACACGTGTTCAATCACGGATGGTACTCCCATAAGCGATTGAAAAAATAGAGGAAAATACTGATGAATTAATGATGAAAAATGACGAGATAATTCGGTTATGCGAGCAGTACGGCGGTCCGCAATGTGTTAAAAAGGCTGCCGAATGCTTACAATTTTACCCTCTTACACACTTTTTAGTTTCATCGGTCTCGTCACTGTCTTTCTTTTACTTTCTTTTTTTTTGAATACATTCGCCCTTTGGGAAGCATGTCGTTTTCATGCATTTCAAACAAAGCAGCTAATAATTCAGCACGCGGTGGCCACAGTAAGGACCCACCTTGATCACAGTGAAGTCGTGAGAGTCGTGAGAGCATTCATTGGCATCGTTCAGTAGAGAAGTTTCAGAACCCAACAGCGTCATCCCATGTTCTTTTGAAGGCAGTTGGTACGATGAATCCCTGGAACGAGTTATTTAATACACTAAGGCGAAGTTCCGTGCCCCTGAGCAGGTGCTGCGTAGCGCTTTTCCAAGGAATATGCCCTTATAAGGCCCTATCAAGCTGCAACATACCGACCCGCACGCCCAACGCTCCCACCTGCCCACAAATGGACGACCGTACCTGATGCTCGTTTTACTTTATTTGCTGAGTAACATATGAAGCGAAGAGATTAGTGTGAAGCGGTGGTGGTGCTTCATGGACATATGAGTCATAGGAATAGCCGTAACCACCGTAGCGGTTACTGGCGGATGCCTACGGGAAACTCGTCCGAAATTGCTTTTCAAGTCATCAAAAACTAAGGCTATTCTTCGCAGGTTTTTGACTGTTTCACTTTGTTTTTTTCGTCATTTTTCCGTTATATATACCCTGCTAGCACTTTAGACCGAGTACCAGATTATCCTTTATTATGCCTTTAAGTTTCCGGATGTGTATCTTGTTGACCTATTGATAGCAAAAGTGTAAAACGTTCCACTTCTTCGGCTGTCACTTTCTTAATGGCCTTGTTCGCGTTCTATGTTGCCGTGAGTCATCATCAAGATCGTAACGACCTGACACCTCATTCTGTGGGTTAACGAGCTGCCTTCAGAAGCACCTAATACAACATCTTCTTAACTGGAATATTTTATAATTTTTGTGTAGAAATCACTAACGCTCCTCCTCCTCAATCCAAGTCCCACTGCTCTCTCTCCATGGGCTGCTATCGTCTTCGGAAGCAGGGCACAGCATTGGGGAGGGTTGGTCGATTCCATACGAATCACCCCCCCCCTTTTTTTTCAGGGATTCGCTACGACCCGCTGATTCCCTCCTCGTCGAGCTGTTAACTGCGGGGGGAGGAGGTAAATAGTACACATATATAGTACCCATGAAACAGGAGAAACCACGAAAAGACAGCAACCTCTTACAGAGGGTCAGAAGGGAAATACCATCCCTCTCCCCAACAACGAGCACAGCGCATATGACCCTCCCTCCCTCATAGCGTCGAGGTCCTGAAACATGAAGGATCCACTATCAAAAAAATTTTCTTGGCCCAAATACGACCCCCCCCCCTTTGTTGGGAAACTTTGGTGATTACACAGTTTGGTATTTATATGATGAAGTGCGTATCATAGTGTAATTTTCAGATTAGCTAATTTTGAACTGATTTTATATTTTTTCCAAATTCGCAAAATGAATTGAATCGCGAAAAGTTGAATCGTTTGCTTACAAAGGGAGAAAACTATGGGATGTTGATGATTGTCGAAACGTTTGGCTCCATCGGCAAGCATACCTGAACTCGAAAAACTTGCGAATATCTCACCGTTCCGGTTCTATCATGCTTACATAGCATGTTTCAACACGTGACGAACATAAATCCCGCCGGTTAGTCATGGGGTAGACGAGCACACTTTGTAGTTCTTGATTTATCGTGCCAAAGAGGTTGTGAGGTTGAACTTTTTATTGAACCTGTTGGATGGAACTCTATCGAAGTTAGCCTGTCGCTTCGATAGATCGTCGTTCGTAGAGGCCAGGTGGGTCGAGCTTAAGAGGTTGACCCCTATACTGCCAAACGCTTCGACTTCCTAGTGTTTCTGGCGGAACGTCAGGAGAATAGCGAAAACGAATCGGAGCCCATCGCTGTTGGGAATCCCCCAACGGGGATCGTATTTGTCGCTGGGGGGAGGGCTTATTTGGTCTGTTTCTTTGATAGCTGACTTTTCTCGCTTCTCCCCTCCCCTCTCCCCCTTCCCCCCCCCCCTCGCTCGAGTGAAACTTTTGGGAACAAGTGGGAAAAGTTCCGAGAAGTTCCTGAAAAAGTGGTATGGATAAGATGGGGAAGGGGGGAGGGTGTATTATCCTCCGGTTTTTCCGTTTCACATGTGTTATATGCCCTCTCAAACCAGTACTATCCCTCTAAAAAAAGGGCGGGTTATACGCACTTGACCATAGTCCCCAACTAATGATGTGCTCTGAGTCGAATGGGAAAGAAACGATTTCATCAGTCCACCACCGCATGAGCGGAACGGTGCCATTTTGTTATTTGGAACTAAAGAGAGTGCTTATATCCCGGGACCATGACTATGTTCCACATGCTCGGTAAAGGGACCAAACCCCGTCCACACTGAAACGTTCGTCTTTCTGTAGGTTGCCAGCTCGTTTCTTGCTTTCTTTTTCTTTCGGCTGCATATCTTTCCTCTAACATTCAGTCGTTTTCCACCGATTGTTGTCGCTTACTCGTTTCAACAACTGAGGGCGAATGGCTTGGTGGCGCGCCAAACCCCAACCTCCCTGACAGGCCCCATTATCCGCTGCGAACAAGACTGGATGACCACTCTGTCGAGCATCCAGTGCCAGGGTTCAATGTCCAGTATCGCTTTAACTTATGAGATTCTTCAGACAACGGACTTCAGAACGCGTCTCGGGAATGCTTTGCTGTTTTGATCGTATTATTATCAGTGGCTATTACAGCATTGTCCCAAGGGGGAGAACAAAGCGCTGCTAAACCGAGACAACAACTCAGAGTCAGTCAAACCAGGCATACCCCTTCCACAGGCTAATCTGTAACATAACTCTATTAAACCATAGAAAGCCGCCCTCTCTTACACAGTGACATTTGTAGGCCACAGCGGTTCAACATAAGGGAGACTCGACAGTGTCAGAGACCCTGTGACCGCACGTTGCGGGGAGTGGTGTCCACTTATGAACCTAACTTTGAATGCTTGTCTCAAAAGGTATTCAAAAAGCAGAATGACTCATAAGCACGATGAAGTCCGCGAAAGTTGACAGGCTTGGTTGTTACTGCCCGCCGTACCACTAAACACAACTGTGCAAGATGGCATTATGTGTAAGACAGACATTGGTAGCGGGCGCTTCACGTGGCGTGGATGTCAGATTTTCAGCTTATGAGGACCCTCCTTAGGCAAGGAAGGAATCCCACAAAATTTTTTGGGTGCGGAGCCTGTCTTTAAAGGTCGGGTGCATGGCGATTCCAAGAAGGGTCAAGTTTGATTCAGTTATCTTCCAGTATGCCAAAAATCATTGGAATCGTACTATGAGATTTGAACAGCTCGCACGACCCAAGATTCCTCGCTTACTTGTTTTGACTACATCCTGTTTTTACTCGTCTTCTTCCCATTACTGTTTCGATCGTGGACTTTGTTTGTGGGTTTATTTGGTTAGAGGCTTAGAAGAGGCCCGTCAGCTACAGGACTGTGGTGATGATCAATCAGTAATGACATTATTATAGAAAGACTGATTGGCTGGATGGAATTTGATCCGAGATTTGACCCACAGGCGCTTAGGGTGCTAACCGATACCACATGCGCCACCACTACTTTCTCTTCGAGCATCCTTTCACAGCAACATCCTCGATTCAAAAATTTATGGGGGAAAATTGAAGAGGCACCTAAAATTCAGTGCACTGCAATCATTCTTTTTTTGAGTTCTAAAGTTTTTTCCCTTTTAATATACCAGAAGGTACATGTACTTAAAACATTTCATGCAGCAAGTCCAGGGAGAAGAAGGATTATCCAAATTTAGATATTAATGAGAAATTTTCGAAGTCATAGGGTACATCAGAATGCACGCACTCCTCAAAAAAAACGTGGATCGTAAATCTAGTGCTTTTCTTTCGCAGTAGATGACTCGCCATCCTGGTTCAGTTGTACTGAAATACGAAGTGATAGAATGCGAGGCGGACCAGGTCCCGACTGACTTCGGGGCCACGCGCGTGCTAAGTTGGATAACTTCTCTGTTCCTTTACTAGAATCCTTATACACATTGTTGAGCCATTTTTTGTTTCCATTATTTATCATTATCATTTTATAGGCCAATGCACGCACCTTTTTCACAATGACAACAAGAAATCAATAAAAGCTGAACTCGATCAAAGATTTACTCTCCGCAAAACTTTCTTATGTCTAGCATTAACGCCAATGGATACATTGCTGTCAGTAAGCCGAGCGGTCAAATAAGACAATATAAAAAAGGTAAAGTTATACTTAATGTACGGCGAAAGGCGACGTGACGAGGCTTCTCCATGATTCAACTGCTGGTTGTCTGAAACGAAGATGGTCCTAGTATGGTGGCCCTGCAATCCAGCTGAATGTTGGATTTGCACGGTATTTAGTGGTTGAAGTTCTTGAACTGTGTGTTTTTCGAGTGTTGGACGAGTAGACGGTTGTGGGAGTTGTCACGCCAAATTTAACGACAGACGTGTGCTGTAGGTCAGTGTTGGAACTCACGTGGGAATTGAAGTCTTGTTTCTTGTTCTCTGGCAAGAGGTGAGATGAATCAAACGCAATAGCGTTTCATTTGCTTAGGGCCAACATCGAGTATAGGTGAACTGTGAATGAATACCTGCAGAGTTTCATTCATTGTTAACCTTTCTTGCGAAACTATGTGCAAGATTACAGTTTAGAAATGGCCTCGTTAGTATGAGGAAAGAATACAACAAAAAACCATGCTCTAAGTAAGCGGGTGACTGAGGATATAAGGACTTGTATTGGGCTCTATTAAACTTAGTCTTTGTTATAAGCAAGCTCTCAAACAACTGTAACAGTCTATTCTCCGCTCTATTAGCTAACGATAGCCAGAATGGAATGGAACGTCAATTTTTCGTCGACGATGAAGGCCTAATCCCGTTCCTTCCTTCACGCTTTTGAGCTGCGAGCGTTCAATATTGTAATCGCAAGTTGATGCGGGAGGAGCTATAGTGCAAAACTACAGCTTTTATTATATACTGGATTTATTCCCATAGAACTAGACCAAATGGCAACGGCATCAATGGCGTCGCTGTAGCAATCACTTCCGGCTTCTAGAGACCTATAGAATTTCAATCATCGCAAAAACTGCAGATGTGACCGCCGATTTCTTTTTCCACTACCCTAGGCAGCTTCGTACGGATAAATGCATAACAATACTGGGTAAAGGACACCCTCTGGAGGACACGCACCCACTTGGCGCAAGGCGTAACAGCAGAAGATGGACTCATTAAGCAGTACTTGAATGTCTTCCTGTTTGGAAATCACTGCAACCCATCGAGCAGATCTTATATGGATAGCCCACATGCTCCATTTTCATTCGAAAGGTTGAGTGATTAACCTATCGAAAGCTTTACGGAACTTGAAGTAAATTACGAGTACTTCCTTCTTTCATCCAGTGCGATCGTCCAATCATTCATGACTCCGAATTTGAGTCCAGTATTGACTGCCTCTCGCTAAAAGCCCATGCTGCGAACGCTAAATAAGGTTTTGTTCTTTTCTGAAGGCTCAACAGCCTATAGTTACTCGAATGAGAGTGGAGATTTCTTTGGATAGAGTTATGAAAGAATACTTCTCTCGAGCTTCTGCTGCGGAAGAGACCTAAATGGGCAAGATATAACTAAACTGTGACACACAATTGACGGAAGACATTTTTTAACGAAACGAAGAGGAATGGCCATTCGTCGTGAGCGGAGCGACTACACTTCCACTTTTAAAATAAGTTCAGAGATTCCTGTTACCCCGAACCACATGGAGTTCGTGCATTTTGAGAAGAATAGTCAGTCCACTCACGCGAACCACTCTGCGTGGCCCTATCTTTCACAAAACTTTTCGCGAACAGCATGCTGCAAACCTCTGCTTCATCAGCATCCGACACTGCAATAAGCCCACAAGGTCCGATAGAGGCAATGGTATCTTCCTTTGCTTGATTTCAGAATTGATATATATGTAAAGGGCAACAGCATTACTGTTTTCAATGAACTTCTTCTCAGTATTGGCAGCTGTATTTATCACATTTTCTTCTCACTTCTCCGCTACAGTTTCAAATAGAAAATTTCCGATCTGTCAGAAGTATCAGAAGTACTTAAGCCTTTTGTATGGCTGCTGCAACTTTTTCAGAAAAGGGCATTCAAAAAATAGCGGCAATAAGCGCTGCGCACCAGAAGCGTACTTATCAATGCTTTCCTTCGAAACAAACAGGAGAGCATCTCATACATGTAGATCACATTAGGCCGTTAAGAAGCGCATCACCAGTCAAACAGAGTTGCAGAGTACCACATAATGAAACGTAGTCAGCTTTCCTGAAGTCTCGCTTGAGCAACAATGCCTCCTCAACATCGTTGGGGCAAGCCTAAACGCTGAAATTGAATGCTAAGCATGATCATTAGAACCAGGTTTGGTGGTCCCACTGCTCCAGTGACAAATGCCTTAGAAATGCAAAACGGAGGTCTGAAGCATTGCGCTCTTAAGTTCCACGTGAGCGAACACTGATGGAAACCATATTCCTCATCAAAATCCAAGAATTTTGAGAGACTTTCTAGACTAGCATGCTCTGTTTTCGACCAAGTCTATATTGAGGAAATTAAAGTCGCCTGCTAGAAGGCATAGAGTTTACGTCCGCAACAAAGGTAACATATAAACTAGTCATCATATCCACAGTTATCATTGCGAGCAACGGGTGCTTACAGCACAAGAAACAGCCTCGATAAAGCATTAAAACAGGACTGAGAAAAGCTAGCATACCTCACCCTTTTTGCGACTTTCTGTCAGCACAGCTAAACTTTTTCATAACACGTGCGATAATTCTCAAGAAAACATGATCATTTTTTTTCCATGGTAGATTCAGGCCAACATTTCAAAGAGCGACTAAGTACCGTAACGCTGATTTTGGAGAGTAGAAACCTGAGAGAATGGATATCTTGAACAAGAGTGCGGATATTCCACCACTAGGCAATTCAATTACTAGACTGAGCGCTTAGCATGCGATTTGCGAAAAGAATGAAATCGAGTTTGAGACTTAATAGAGACGGTCACTATCGGCCGGACTGATCGTTTTTGCGAGCAAAGCGACAATCTGCCCTGGCCCCTAGACAAATAACGCTCTTCGCGTTATCCAGTGCTAACCAATCAAATCAATGGAAAGAAAGAGGCGAAAATTTCTGCAAAAAAACTGAGCTGTGGCAAGAACGAGCCTTTTAGTTCTTCAGTAGGCGTCTCCACCTAGTGATGCGTGCCAGCTTATGGAATAGGTGCGCAAGGTCTTCTAGCTTCTGTAAAGCGCAGAAAAATGGGACAGACCTACACGCTGAGGGCCGACGTCGACCTTTCTTAAAGCAGCGAAAAAAAACTGCAGAATATCCGTGCTTCGAGCAGTCAGAAACTATTCTTCGGTCGGGAGGCACAACGTTTCATATTGTCGCTAATTGCTGCTGGCTTTGAACTTGAAAGCAGTAGTGAAAGTGATTGGAGAACAATTCTTTCTTGTTTGGAAGCTTTCCATGTGCTCCAATCTGACGATTGCGTACGTTAACTTTCGGCTTTCGCATCTATTTTATGATGGATTTAACCCAGCAGCAGGCGGGCCGATATGCAAAAAAAAACGCTTTGATACCATCATGTACTGCGTATATCTTATACAAATAGTATAGCTTCTGTCTTTACAGGTGAAATGTGGATCATTAGTCCGCGTTGAATGCCCGTGAGATCGTTTCCTGTCCTGGCACTCCATCAAACCATGTATTGAGTGAAAGTCGGCTCTTTACTCTTGATTATGCTCGCACTCGCTGGCTGAAAAAGGTCTTCCTTTCAAAAACCAAAAGATTTTACGAGAGGAATTAACAGTGAAAGCGGATAAGGAAAAGAAGAAAGACCATGGAAAAGGTTAGTAATATCGGATAGGGAAATCCAACCGAGGTAATAGGGAGTAGACTTTGTTCAATACAAGAATATAGTAAAGATGAAACTGAGTTTTGTTCGCGGCAATACGAATGATTCAGGGTCACATTGGTTTCTGCAGTCATCAGTGCGTCTCTGTTACATGTGGCACTGGGCGTCTGTATCTAGTCGAATGCAACTCATACGTGACCTCTCCCGGATGATACCGTCGTTGCCGCGAAAGCCAATATTTATGGATCAGAGAGTCGGAAAATATATACCTAGGTAGTACCGCGCAAAAGAAAGATGAGAACAGGGTGTGGGAAAAATTTTATTCTCAAATCCTTGACACGCAGTGGGTATGACAGCGTACCTCATTTGAAGACAATTCCCTGCGATCACGTGTTATGGTAGTAGGAGCACAGTCTCGAATCAAGTGGCCATAACTAACTCCCCCAGTGGAGGAAGAATTGAAAAGACCTTGGGAACGACCCTCAACACCTCTCGACTGAAACCCACTTAAGCAGTGGGGGCGGCGTTGGAACGAGTTTTTCGGGACGCTGCAATTAGAGCGAGCACCCATTCCTTGTAAGAGCACAGGAAATACCTTGCGACGCTCGCAAGCAAACGTTATGTACGGCACGTAATTTCGCTTGTAGGCCCGTTGTCTTGCAGAGTGAAAGTAATCGTGCTCGTAAAATAAACACCGGCGTCTCTAGCTTCTTTATCGCCGTTGCGAGTGTTAAAGTGTACATTCTCCCTGCAATGTGACGACGATACCAAATGCCGAAGCATTTCGCGGACCCTTACAAATCGCTGGAATTGTCTTTGAAAGAGTAATGCGCGATTCAAGAAGTTTTGTCGGAGCACGCCTAGCGGCTTCTCTGCGAATTGATATCATCGCTGTCAAATCTAAGTAATGGCAGGGGACATGAGTTTTGTTATGACGCGTGGGAGACGTATTCCAGTCGCCAAGAAAGTTTTTTGTTTAATTTTTCGCAGAATGACGCGGCACTAACATAACCTCTGGTTAGAGCGACGCGGCGAATTAACATTCTACTACCAAGTAGTGATGTCTGTCGCTCTTCTACTGCGATGGTTTTGGGATGGTTTCGATGAAATGATAGACAGGTTACGAAAAATTTCAGAGAAAGGAATGGAGAATTCAAAGGAACGGGTACCGAAACAGCATTTTCATACCAATTCCCTTGATACGTTTATGCGAAGAATATACTTAGAATTCTTATTTGCATCCGCAGTTGGTGTAACACGCCTCCAGGGTATCGCTAGCCAGTGTTAAGCATCCATACATGGGCGGTGTAAGAAATTAGTCCACCAAATTCACCAAGGAAACAAGCTAGAGCTGCGGAAACGAAAACTCGAAGCAAGCCACAAGATGTGTCCAAATAGTCTGAGGCTGCTGGAAATCTGATTTTCGAGTTTTTTTTCCCGGACAGCTGGCACTTGTGCTTTTTGAAGCCCCAATTTCCGATACTTCTTGATATAAATTTTATAGGGTAGCTATGGATGATTGCACTCAGTTTGATTTTTATCCATCATATCAAGATTTCTGCTCATCAAAATCCATGAGTCGTAGTTAGATCACTGCCCAAAGGCGAGAGATTCGAATAAAGGCCGAGGGTGAGCGACCAATCGAAGTCATTAGTAGTTTAACTAAGTGAACTCAGCAAAAGCCTATTTTTGTACATTCACTGCTGATAAAAACTCATTCTGCTGGCTTCTCAGTAGCAGCATAGTGTAGGGAATTTCTTGCCCTAATTCTGATGGTATCATTACGCTTTTCATCATTGCTTAATAAAAACCCCCTTTTTTCAAGACTTTTTCAAGGCATAGTGAAAGAGGCATCAGCGGACGAAGTTTTTTTCTTCGAACTATAAACTGGAGCAATCCGCAATGAAGCAGCTCAAACAAATTAACCAGGTGTTGGGAGCCCAATAGTGCTAGAGAAAAGCACTGTGCGGCAATGCTCAACAAAGTTTCGTTGTGGAGATTTTTAGCCTTGAAGATGAACGCTCATAGCGGTCGAACCTAAAGTCAATTATCTGACGAGGATTTTAGGGGAAATTTTGAGGCCCTGACACATCGCCAACAGTTTGAGAGATAGCAAGAAAGAGCTAGCCTTGGCATAATCCACAGTTCAGAGATGGTCCTGGAAGCGCATTGGGAAGGTGCAAAAACTCGAAAAATTTGGTGCCCAGCAATCGGAGTGAAACGCGCAGGAATCGGCACGTCTCGCGCTTTCCTCTCACTGCTTTTGCGCAGCAGAAACGACCTGTTTTTGGGCAGAGTTGTCCCTGTGAAAAAAATGGGTCATCGGTATGATAACAGGAGACGTTCCGGACAGTGGTTGGATTTTAGACGCGACGCACGAGTAATTTCAAAAGAGCCGAACCACTCACGAAAAAAAGATTCTGGTCACGTTTGGTGTCATTCAGCTGGTGTAATCCACTATAACTTTTTATGACCAGGCCAAGACCATTCACAGCAGAACCCTACTGTGAAGAAATCGAAAATTTGTACCGAAAAATTTTGTTAGCTGCAGCCAACACTTATCAAAAAGAGGGGGTACCGATTCTTTTGCCTGACAACGCGCCGCCCACAACGTTCACGAATACTATCCATAAATTGAACTAATTGGGGTTGAAGTTGTCTACCTCAACGCCATATTCTCCAGACCTTTCACCACCGACTCTCCACGC
>MU912164.1:15793-71639 GCA_036418165.1 Cooperia oncophora | reverse complement strand
ATGAAAAAACGTTGGAGAAGAAAGGACGATTTCAACCATCCTAATGAGCTAAAATCTAACTTTAACTCTGAGCATGCATAGTTTATGAGATGATCGTTAGCACATTGACAAGAAGGCGACTTTTTGCGTGTCCGACGCGTGGATCAGAGCAGATATTTCCCTTTTTTTGGAAGGTACGCATAAGTGCGGAAATGCATCTACAATAGAGCGATTTTATGTGAACTGGAACTCAATGAAGAGAAAGTAGGGCCTCGCTAGTCTTCATTACTCCCCTCGTTCCACCCCGTCCACGTGCAGTCGAAAATTGCATCCGGAACTTGGTTGCCAGAAGCTGCCTTGTCACATTAGCTATCTGCATATGAAGCTTCGGTTTTATACTTCCAGAAAAAAACTTCTCCTGAGAAAATCACTTTCATTTGTATCCCAAGAAATATACAGTGTCACAGCTGCATGGTTTACAGTCACCATATGTTCAACAATACGTTCCTGTACGATATGTGGTTGTTGGGGATCTTAATTGTATTTGAAATTGATTTTCACCCATTTCGTATCCCAGCGTTGGGACGCCATGCCCCTGGTGGCCAAAAAGTGCGTCCCAACACTGGGACGCAATGTCGCCAGCTGTTGACTGTGCATCGAAAACAGCGCAAATTAACTTCAAGGAAATATGGCAGGTAGTTAGGTAGCATTGAATTTCTTCCATCGTTCCCGCAGCTTCGCTTTCACGGTCGACTGATGGTGTAGTGGATAACGCAGTAGCACAACGGAATAGTAGTTTGTGCATCGGATCCGCTTGCAGAGAAATTGTTGCATTTTTCAGATTTCCACCTTCATATGTTTCTGCGTGCCTGATAATGTCTACCAGCCGGCGCGCCTCCTTCTGAGATACGGCAAGCTTTGCCGAGCGGACGCGGCTCCGCCGCGCTTACCCTCTTCCACACAAGGATCCACCTAACTGGCTTTTCTTTTATCGAATAGATGGTCAACATTCGTTGACCAATAGCATCATCCTGCTGTTTTCAACACCTTCATATTGAATGGTGGTAAGGAGCGTTGGTCCACAGAGGGAGGTATAGATTGTCTGCAGTTCTCTGGAACCGCTTCAAGGTGTTTTGAGACTGGCTCCGCCCCCCCCCCCTCCTCGGCGCAGCACGCTCCGCCCACAGCAGGTGCGCCTCACACTTGTGACCGGTGACCCATTGGTGATCTCGAACTACTTTTTCCTGGTGTCTGGAGTGTTTTGGAACGATTTTAGTAATTTCTTTAATCTAGTTCTGCCCTCCTCGCCGCACGCTCCGCCCACACCGGGTGTGCCTCACACTTTGAGCCGGTGACCCTTCGGTGATCTCAAAGGCACATGGTACGCTCAAACACATTGAGGGTGTATGAGACTATCAGCCCCCCACCTGTCGATGTGTCCCCCGCCTAACATTGCACGGGGTCAGAGTACGGGGCCGTGGGAAAGTCGTAATTCCTTGCTGATGCCGTTTCGCAAACTCACGTTTTTACAAACACCGTCCGCGCGGCGCTGTCGCGTGCAGCTCTCTTGGCTTTTTGCGTCCTGTAATTGCGCTTTGGAATTCAAGTACGACGCAATTCCTTTATGCGGATAACATTTTAGGTGCTGCAAAATAAGAACCGAGGATGATGACAAGAGCTAGTACTCAAGAGCAACTGTGGTGCTTCCGCAATATCCCTCAGAGGCCGCACATTCCCTCAGAACATAACAATAAAAACGGACAACATGACAATAAAACATTGCAATACAAGCAAAACGCAATTTCCTAACATTTGAGATATTACTCATGCTTCAAAGTCCGAATAGAAGGTGATGAAGATGACAAAGGCTAGAAATGAAGAACAACGAATGCAGATGTAAATAAAGCAAAACTGAAAAAACTAAGGAAGCGCAATAAATTAAAATCACTGTGCATTTCTGCGATCCGGCTCGAATCCGGTTCTAAGGTATAGAAATACTTTGAACTAACGAGTGGGACGCTTAGGCCGTTTTTATTGTCATGTTCTGTGGGAATGCACGGCCTCTGAGGAATATTGCAGAAGCACCACAGTTGCTCTCGAGTTCTAGCCCTCATCATCATATTCAATTCTTCTTTTGCAGCACCTAAAATGTTATCCGCATAAAGAAATTGCATTGTATTATACTTGTATTCCAAAGCGCAATTACAGGACTTGACAAAAAGCCAAGAGAGCTGCACGCGACCGCGCCGCGCGGACGGTGTTAATAAAAACGTGAGTTTGCGAAACGGGCATCAGCAAGGAATTACGATTTTCCCACGGCCCCGTACTCTGACCCCCTGCAGTTTTGGGTGGGGGACCACGATAAATCGACAGGTGGGGGGGGGGGCTGACAGTCTCATCCACCCTCAATGTGTTTGAGCGTACCATGTGTCTTTAATTCACTTCTTCCTGGTCTCTGAGTGTTCTGGAACCAATTTGCGAATTTTTTGAATGTGGCTCCGCCCACCCCAGCGCACGCTCCGCTCACAACGGGAGTGCCTCGCACATCTCACTAGGAAAGGTCAACAGGTCAGCCTGGCCATTTGCAATGAGATGCACATCACTGTACTTATCTTGACACGGTACTCAGAACTGTCTTCAAAATTTGCAGAACGATTCTCATGGAGCGGATTTATGAGGAGTTTTTCTGTATCTGTCTTTTCTTCTTGACGGCGCGCTGGTCGCCGAAGCGTTGCAGCCATGTATGCGCGACTTCAAGAGCGCCTCCTTCGCGCAAAACAGAATATCGTATTCGTGTTAAAGGGGGTCAAAATAACCCCTACAGACGTCACCTTAGCAAAATCCGAGTCTTCTGACTCAAACTGTCGAAAAAAATGGAGGATAGATCATGGATAGCCGGCAGCGATACTAAACGGCTAGCCTACTAATGAGAACTGGTCTGAGCTGAAATAACTCTTGAATCATGTCTTTTCGCGAACAACAGTACCTGGCTTTCTTATTTGTGCCGTCTGCATCATGTTCTATCGACTAGGAGGAAATCCCATTTGCGAGATCAGTAATCGATAGTATGGTAGCTCCAAATCTGCTGCCTCTTAAACCCATAGGAATAGCCCATATTTTCGGAAGTGAGGTCGAAATATCAGATTGGCTAGAAACTTGTCTCCAGGGGGTAATTTAACCGCGATGAGCATGATTATGATGGTATTTCATTGCAAAAAACCTTATGACATGTGCTACGGGGGGGGGACAAGCACGAGCACTCTTTTCAGGCCATAATGGGTCTTTCAAAAAAAAGTGGTCGTTTCCTTACAGCATAGTGTAGAGCGAGAGAGATGTTAGAAGGTTCGACGGCATGTTCTCGGGTAAGTGGCAAAGGGCATCCTGCTGGGTGACCTGACCCCTACGAAGGTCTCGCCTAGTAATCGCCGCCTCGCATATCGTGGCGCTCTGCTGCCACGTTTACAACGACTGCCATACATAAATGTAAGGACCTTCCTACGTTCCTCGCGTAGCATGTGAAAAATGGAACCGTGAGGGGATAAAACCTCCCTAAACTCCGTTGCAGGCGAATCGTTCTGCGAATATTTGAAAGACAGTTCTGAGTTCATCGCTCCGAACAGACCGTACAACTGTGTGCGGCTCATTAGGCATGAATGGCCGGGCTGAACCATGATGACCTATTCCTTCGGTCAGCATTGGTGATTACTTTGGGACCATATCCACTTTCCTTGGCGCCATCTGAGGTGCTCTAAGAAATAGTAACTTGTAGAGTTAACTGGAGAACCAAACGGTTTTTATGAACAGGTGTGGCCTGTGTGGGAGGCACGCTCCACCCATTTGTCGGCCGGATCGTCAGCAGGTCCAACACATGGCGGACTCTTGCCAGATGTTTATCTTAAAGCATGTCCACTTTTCTGCGATCTTTGAGGACTTTTTCGGCGAACCCGGGTTATCGAACCTTTGTAATGAAGCACCCCATCACAAGTACGCCTCGCTCATTTTGGGTGATAGTGTCTCTCCATTTTGGTCAGCTCAGCCATTTGTTAACTTTCCACTTGTTCGCCCCCAGCTACGGGACTGCTTGAGATCGAGTTATATTTTTTCAGTGAACATCGCTAAATATCGTGGCACCTCCCGCCATTGAGGGCGGGGCTTACCACAGGTCACGGGTGCTAACTTTACCTTTGTCTCATGCACCTACCCATCCTCTTAGAATGATCAACCCCTGCCGAGTTCTTCTTTAGGTGCTATGAATTTTCGGACAAACAGGCAGCAGGCGCAACACGTACTGCATACACACAGCGGACCCACCCACGCACACGCACACACACAATACCCCGCCGGACATAGCCCGATACTATGGTAGGATAATGCATGATACTTCACGTTGGATAGCATTCACTAGTTAGGTCATCCATTCAATGGCCGCTGGTTTTTTATTTGAGATAACAACAAAAGAGGAGAAAATAGAAAAGTGATATTGTTAGACTTTAGGATGAGTAAAGTCCCTCCTCTTCACCGAATGACACCGTTTCCAGTGCCGCCGAGGCCTTGACCGCTTGTCCATTCGATTTTCCAATTAAGTGTGGTAAATTGCTGTATATTGGCCAATTTCGGCTAATGACAAAACATTGTGGAGCGTCTGCCGTTGGAGAGTACTCTCATGGAATAGAAGCAGTTAATCGCATTGCTTATATGACGGCGAACTGGGCGGTTGAACGCCCAGGACTCAGTATTTTTGTGTCCGCAGCAGCTGATCTAGCAATCAGTTACTTCGGGGTCTGGTACTGATGACGAGTAATGTTGCGCTTCTTGTAGTTGTGTGGAGCATCATTATTGTTCGATCTGAATGCCGAGGAACAGGAATATGCACACGTGACGGAGTTGTCTCTGTATGAGGAGCGCCTTGAAAAGCCAACGGTGTGGGAATTCCTTTCGTATATGATCATAGTACTTGGCGCGCGCACGTAACCTGTCATGGTAAACTGGGGGCTTTCTATCTGCATTCCGTGAACAAAATTGAGGTTGGTGAGTTTCGCTCGAAGTCCGGAGACCACGCCGATGATTTCATCTGAGGCCTGGGTGCGTTTTCAACAGTTCTGAGTTGCATCGTGAGAACCATTACTGGGTCAGAGTTATAGAATCGTACTGGGTGCGTCGTGCTTCTATGAGAAAATTGGTTAACACAATTGCGCCACCTCATTGACGTCCTCAGTTGATATCGCGGACATAATGGGCCAGCAGTTGCAGCTGGAATGGTCAGGACTCGGCGGTGAAGCTCGACAGTGGTTCAGGCTCTGTGATCAAATATTCATGGCTGAATGTCATTCCACCCTTATTTCTTAGTGGCAGGCATGAATATTATGGAACCAATCCACGAAACAAATTTTTATCGCTTCTCGCTTGTAGCGGGCTGCTGAATCAAATTTCCAGCGTGTCTCTCGAGAAGAGACACCCTTACCACAACTAATGGTCCGGCGCAGGTCAAATTTGAGCGGCGCACCTTTCCTCTTATGACGTTGTTATGAAAACGGCGCCGATTTTTTACCACTCGGGGCTTCTTTTCGATTCTCGAGAACTTCTTCTGGGGCTAGGTTCGCCAAATTTACGAGATAGCACAGCCTTAGGTACCTAGCTTCCAAAATGTATATGTAGACCGTTGCCTCTATTCCCTTTTGCTTTTCGTGCATTTCTCTAAATGTAGCGGCACGTTTGAATGGGATGACCTAATAGTGAGCTCTCAAAATATGATTCGAGAAATTCTTGCTGAAACTCGGGCTACAAGGTTTATTCGATGCTCTGATTACAAACATGACACTCTCTTTTTTCTATGGCGCAACTTATCGCCGATTTCGAGCAATTAGTTTAGTGCATTCTTTGCACTAAAACCGCTGTCAACTCGCGCGCAGGGGCTATTTAGCTTCAAGCTGGCTCCAAATGGCATCGGCGCCACGGACTGCGAGAATCGTGTTCTCAGTCTCTCAAATATCACTGAATACGAAGTTTCAGCAAAAAATTTTTCTGAGGCCTTCCTATGTCAATGGACCGACCATCTGGTTGGGGGTGTGCGCATATAGTTTGAGATGGCCTCATAATTACTTTTCCGCACCTCGGCATGCTTGCCAGTGGGATACCCTCGCTTGATTGCTTACGTGGACTAAGGTGACCTCTCACTGCCAGGCTCACTCAAGACGGAATAACGAGCTGTGGAATAAAAAAAACTTTATACTTGGTTTATTAAAATATCATTACATAAGCAAAGTTGGCAATAAAGAGAACTAAAACATGGAAATACAACCCGAGAAAAGGAAACTGCGCTGCCTTGTTAGTGATATGTCGCGACATTTTCTTGAAATTTTTTTGAATTTTCGTGCCGAATTTCGAATGTCGATTTTTTCGTGAAATAGTTCGCTCGTAGCGTGTTTTTAATAAGACTGGTTGGCGTTTTTTCACGCGTTAAAGACAATTCCTGCGATCAAGTGTTGCGGGTAGTTGGTGCTCCGTCATGAACCAGTATCCCATAGGTAGCTCCTCATTAGGAAAATAAGCGGAAAACCTCGGGAACACCTCAAACACAGACTGCACCTCAGCAGTCTTGGACGAGTACGTCGGGCGCGAAGGGCGCGCTCTTCATATCGATTGGAGCGCAAAGCTTGAGCCGTGGGACCATGGCACTAGTGCCAGGCAATTCCTGGCCAAGCAATGCGATATTCGTGTTCAGAGGTTGAAGGTCTGGTAGCAAAATTTTTAGTTTTTAAAGCTCGATGATAAAACTGGTCTGTTGTCGGAAGATGGGGTAGTAATAATTGGATAGTGGTCCAATCTAAAAGATCATTAGGTGAGTCTGAAATCACAATAACTGCTCTTTTATGTCCAACGGTGCGAGCTTTGCGCCTTATCGCTAGGGAAAGCGGATCACCGAAGATGGCGAAGTGCCAGAGCGCCGCGCGCGACACGTGCCGCGCGGGTGTTGTAGGGATAGGAGCTGCTCGGGAGCCATTTCCTTATCCGGATAGAGAATGATGTTTCCACTGTTGCCACGCGCAAATGTCTCTAACTTCTTTATCGCACCATTTGAGGGAAGAAAGTGGTGTGTTTTTTGTGAGCGCGTATAACAGTTCAGAAGACACGGAGTCATTTTGAGGACCACTTGATCGCGGGGAGGGTCTTTAAATCGATTCCCATGGTTTACTGTGTTGTCCGCTCCTTTGAAAAATTCAATTCCATACATCAGTCCACTTATTTCTCGTTATTTTGTCTTGAGTGAGCCTGGCAGTGAGAGCTCACCAGTCAGCGTAGGCATTAAGCGGGTGTATCCCTCTGGCAAGTATGCGGAGGTGCGAAAATTACCCTAAAATCCCATAGATAAGAGCGGTTTAATTTACCGGTGAAAAACGAATTGGAATGAAATTGAAATTGAATGCAGTCGCCCCTCTAATTGAGATGGATAAATAAAAATCAGAGAAGAAGTTTAGAAGAAGCTCCGCCCCTCAACTCTAAACCCCGCCCACTTAATAAACAATTCATATAGAAAAATAGCGATTTTAACGGAATTCCTGCCGAAATCTCTCTGGAAATGCCGGAATTTGATCTCTGGATAGAACCTGAAGAGCCCTTTCGATCAGTAAAATTCCATAGAAAGAGCGGTTTAATTTACCGGTAAAAAATGATTTTGGTTCCATGCAAATCACGATAATTGACGGCGTCTAGCTTGAAAGCTGCTGTATACGATTTACGACAGGCAGGTGATACAGGATAGAAAGAGTATAGAAAACAGTAAGAATAAAGGTAGAATTGTAGGCTATTACTGCGATAATCATGAGCAAACAACGCCAAAAAAAACGTATACAAACGTCAATTTTCATTCTCTAGCACAAACCGCTCTTATCTATGGACCGCTCTTATCTATGGGATTTTAGGGTAATTATAAGATCACCTCAAACTATATCACCACTCCATCTAGTTGGCAGTGACAACCAAACCCTCTTATCTCCCCGATCGAAAAGATCACAGGCATGACCAACCGTTGTGAAGTTTGCCTTCTAAAAGTCAGCACGTCTTAAAAAAAAGCGACATTGGCCCCGGGGCACTCAAAGCATTCTGGACTTCTCTCGACGTCCGTCCAAGTTTCATCAGATATCTGAATACTCTGCCATAACTCCTGCCAAGTGAACTGAACTTGCTTTCTAGCTTTTTGGGAAGCAGTATATCTGCCTTCGCTTTCTTAGTTGTAGTTGTTAATTA
The DNA here is from genome assembly GCA_036418165.1 of Cooperia oncophora. Classification (NCBI taxonomy): domain Eukaryota; kingdom Metazoa; phylum Nematoda; class Chromadorea; order Rhabditida; family Trichostrongylidae; genus Cooperia; species Cooperia oncophora. The sequence goes on along the minus strand of MU912164.1, from coordinate 63,416 downwards.
TGCTTCGTATACTTCTAAATTTAGAGAGTCAGGCAACGAAGCTGTATGGCGACTTGTAGAGGATATGGTAGCTACTAGTCGAGTGCGCGGCCAGTCAACATGACCCGAAAGGTCCAAAGTAAAATTTTTGCTGAAACTCTGCACGTAGGAGTAATTGGTGACCCTGATCACGGTTCTGACATTTATATATGACACCGAGGCCGCCAGCATGGCGCCAAATACCCATTTGTTTGCGGATAGGGATGTTGCGGGAGGAGCTCATTACCTGCCAAATAAAGTACTCTTTTCGCATTATTTTGCGTTTTTCTTGATGCCTAGTAAACGAGCCTCTTATGAACTATGCTTACTCAACATTACAATTAGAAAAGTGCTCAACAAGACGGCTCAAGTCGCCTTTTCTAAGCAATTTTTTCTCTTCTTTTCTTGGCATTCCCTGGAACGCAAAGCGAAAATGAAACCCATTTTTGTGATCCTTGTATGGACCCCTATGCATGCAACCGACCGTTTTTGAAAAGCGCGCCATGAAATGAATGACTTCCCTCGTAAAAGGAATAGGTAAAATCTGTTGACAAACTTTTGGCAAAGCGAAAGAACTGCTCGAGTTCGCACTCAGACACTGCTGGAACGCGTAGCGGAAGCCAAACGCATGTCGCGTTCAACAAGTGTTGGTCAGCGGCGTTACGTCAGTCGTCAATAGCCGTGTCTAACCGCCACCTATTACGGGTATATGCAAGTTTAAATTGGTTCCACTTCGAATAGTATCATATCCCCATCTATCTAGTCAAAAAAGGTGCACCATAATTTAATTGATGCTCACACCCCCAAACACAGTCAATAACATCTTGATAAGGCGGCGTTTTAAGTAAGGAAAAGAAGGACAAAAAGTGGTAGCGTCGCTTGGTGTTTCGGGATCCGGTTGACAGCTCTTTGGCAAAGGCTAAAGAAGTCTCGGGCTCACACTTATAGTGCTACTTGCCATCGACAGAACATTTGGACGCCAGACTATAGCACGCTCCCACACACTGCCCTTCTATTGTTCTTTTCCTACATTTCCTTATCAAAAGCCACCATCGACGGTGTGTAAACATGTGAAGAACAAACATCATCACTCTACTGAGAAAGCTCTACTGCAGTTTTGGAGGGCAGATTTGAGTTCAGCAGTCAAGAGGACGTCCGGTGGTAGATGTACCATTAAAAATGACCCACTATCCTTCCCTGGTCAAAAGTAAAATTATTACCATAAGCTCTAAGGGCAGGCACCCTGCTAATTCATCCATTTAATAATTTAAACGTTTCCTACATTCTGATATAACCAGCCCCACTCATGTTTTAGCGTTCATTGGGGCATCAGGCCCATGAGTGATTTTGTGGACATCGGAGACGTACTGGACGAATATAAAAAAAATGTGTGTGGTCAAGAGGATGTTTACGGCTCAGTTTAGCTTCAAAGAGTGCGGGCCTCTCTGTAGTCTTGTGGACTTCAACCTACTTAATGATATCATTTATTCTGTATGCCAACGTTGCACGGGGTCGTTTATTGCAAGTGGAGCATTTTTTACGAGCTTCACTTCGACACCGTTTTCTCGTTTTTAATATCGAGCAGTATTCAGTTGTGGAAGTTGTTAGTAAAGATTGTGAGCTAGCGGGATGAGAATTCTCTAGGCTTAGGAGAAGGAACATTGGAGTAGGTGAAGCAAATCGTTTTTGAGAACATGGTTCTGTTCTTGTTCTCCTTACCCGATATCGCGCTTGGCGTCTTCCTTACCTGCTGTTCTTTTGCTTGATTCCAATCACTGTGGTCGCTCAAAAACAATTTACTGTTGCTATCCGAGTTCACAATATCCAATGCTTAGCAACAGGAAGCATCAGCGCCCAGCAGTTCTATTTGTCCCTAGCGCATCATGGATCACTTCAATGTATAAGCTGTAACAGAGAGCATCGATACAGGACTTCAAGCGTGAAGTGATGGAATAGACGGCGCGCCGCAGGTAGCCGAATTCCTGCTCAGTTTTCGGTAAGTTCACATCGAAAAGTGTTCTAATGTTGTGATTTTCGCACTGGTTACTGTTCTACGAAGCCCACTTAGAAAAGTGAAGTAGCTAAGGGCCCCGGCCACTCGAACACCATTATTTTTTGTTGAAGAAATCAAGGTGTTGCGCTACTGGTAAAATATCGTCTGTATCCGATGACGACCTGGACCTCAGTCATATCAAGAAAGCATGTACGGGCTGCTTTACTTTAATTTGGCCTATATCCTTACAAGGAAAGGATGGTTGGTCGAAGTGGCCATTTAAGACAAGATGCATACACACGGATGCGTCTTCGGACGCTGATTTCAAATCTGCTTTCCATATCTGCTAAACGATTCTCTGAGCAGAGATATGCAGGAAGTTGTTGTACGGAACACAATTGAGCTTGGTACACAAATGAGACGTGAGGCATCGTACGGAGAGCATCGGTGACCTAGCGGATAGTATGCTGCGCTCAGGTATGCGAGGCGAGACGTCCGAATCCCTCCATAGTTCGTCGTTTTGCATTTCCTTAAAAATGCCTCCTGCACTTCCGGAAAGCACTTCTGCGAGGCCAGGAGGCCTGATTCTACCAAAAAATTTTATTTCTCATGTGATAGAGCCATTATGGAACACCCCTAGTAGGAACTCCTGATTGTTGGTTTCGGCGACATTATTCGTTCCGCCGCGTTGTGAGGCCAAACTAATTCCAGATGGCATGGAAGCCGAAAGTGGATGTCGTGGTTGTTATCAGGATCGTCAGTAACAACCAGAGGACTAAGATTTAGCGAGGAACCTCCACTGCTCACAGAGATTTTGAATCGACGATAGTGCCAGCTACCTTTAGGAATTGGCTGCCTATTGGTTATCCCCTGTATCGAAAATAGGTCGAAATCTCAAATTTGGCTGGCAAACTTGTCTCTAGGCTAATTTTCAAGCCCCAGAGCACGAATATCACACTCATTCGGCGGTAAAAACGCTTGCCAAGGAACGTTGCAGGTTCCTGCACACCCTGCCCCTCCAGAATGCGTACAAGACGTTTTCACGAAAATAACTGCAGTGTTGATTTCCAGGGCACTGAAGCACCTCTAATTTCAAATTCCAGCAAATTTGGGCTATTTGGAGCACCTCATATACATGCTGGATAATGGGGTGTTGACCCTGGTCAAAAATCCTGCATAAACTTTGTCGGCAGGAAATGTTTACAAGATAATGGCATGGGCAATTTGTAATCAGCGTCCAAGGGCCCATCGGGCAATATACGTCTCATTTTGAATGGCCACTTCGACCAACCATCCTTTCCTTGTTAGAGCCGCGTTCACTTGCGGCTGCAGACGCAATCGTCGCGATCGTAGCGGTTGTGGCGATCGCGGCGACCACAGGTTGGCGACCGAGTGCGCCCCATCACCGCTAGTTGGACCGCTCCGAATGCTAGCAGAGGAATCCGGATTGGTGTAGTGTTTTTTTCCTTCAGTTGCAACTATCTTCAAACTAATCACTTTTTCTGATTCAAGGAATGATCAGGATGGGCGAAAAGCGTAGTAGTTTCGTGAAAGAAGACTTTCTTGTTGTTCACTTTTTCATTCTCCAAGCGTGTACATGTGATTAAGAAATTTCCTTTTCTTCGAAGCTGCCTAGATGAATTCCTGTTTCAGCTCTTAAGAACGTTTCTTTTTGTTTGTTTGCTTTGAACTTTCAACTTTAACTTCAAAAGCTTGAACTGAGAACTGCCTTGGTACAGCGCCAACTTGTGCGACGTCACGCATGAGGGGGAGGGGAGCCAATAGAGCCTATGAAGCGTTCTTGACTTGTTTTGCTGTTTCCTCCAAATGTATCAATCAACACCTCATGAATAATGATATAAGCGTCATATAGTCATCCTGCCATGGCTCTTTCGCCTTCGAGCGGGTGCTCTTTTGAGCGGGGTGTTCGGGCACTGTGCGGCATTTCAATATCATTAGGATACGTTTATTGCTTTATAGTTATCGAATGCAGCGAAATTCTGTGCTGTGCCCTTTAGAGTGTGTCGCAGCCGAATGAAACGTTTATGCCCGAAACTACGCACATGAACTGATAGTTCCGACACAATTAAATTTCGAGAACAGGAAACCCGCCACCGTGATCCTGTTCTCGGAAGGCTTCGGGCTTGAAATTCATGCCACAAGCAATGCATCCCTCATTACTACCGATGTAGAGGCGAAAATAAGTGTTCAACCCTATCAAAAAAGGCTTTGGGTAGCGTTCATATTCCGCGACAGAGACAACCGAGCTAAGGTCTGTGAATATGCACAACTTCACGGGCAGAGCTCGAGTCTGACAGCGACGCTTAATTTTTTCAAAGCTGGAGGGGCGTCTATGGCCGTCGAGGCCCAACTTCGAGACAACTTCAAAAAGATCCCCAAAAAGGAACAATAAGGAGAGCGAGGCGCAGTAAATGGCCGAACCACTGAAAGTTGCTCCCAAACCAAGCAATAGAATAAGAATCTCTGGCAGTTATAAGGTGACAGTGAACCCGCAGTTGGACATGAGAGGTTGAGCCCGCGTTCAGTTATACTGGGTAGTCATTATTTGAAAGCGATGCCAAGATGGCAAGGAAGTCAATGGTGAAAAAAACAGACAAAAATGGTCACAAATGCCCCTAATAAGGCATCCGCGGCGCACATTTGTGTAGCAGAGGAAGAGAAAGCGTTGAAGCTGACGAGATCACCAGGGGAGTGAAGTGATGGGCGATGGTGTTGTGGCAGTTGGACACAGCTCATTTTGTATTGCCAATTCTGTTCTTGCCTGTTCTTTGGCAGCTCTTCTCTGACAATGTCTGAGGAGAGCGGCGGGTGTGGCTAGAGGAGATGGCTGGGGCAAACGGGAGGAACGGCGGCCTCGTCGGCAGGATCAATCATACGTCGCGGAATCCGCAACAGGGATGCCGTATTTGGCCTTCCTAGGGAGGGGAGAGTCGTGTTTGCAGAATTCAGTACTGAACACATCATCGACGTAGCTTGCAGAATGGGTGATGCGCTCGGTAATGAAGTTGAGTACATAACGCATTCCATGGAGGTGTTGACCAGCACTGTTCTGCGGCAATTCGCATTCTTCATATGAGGAGAAAGTCTACAGGAAGCTTGTCGAGCTTTCTAGATGGAGCTACGGGCTTGATAGAAGGGAGATCCTCATGACTTCTGAAGTGGAATTCGCGACAAGCGGATTTTCGCTATACTCAAGCGATGTTGTGCTCATAAGAAAGAGAGAGGTTTCCAATGCAGTGTAGAACTTTCTTGGATGTCTTAACGAAGTAATATCTATGAAAAGGTAAGAAACTCGCTTCCATCAAACATTCCTGCATTATTTACAGGATAGAAGCCGTCATGTAAGCTAGATGAAAGCTGTAGAGTATTTTGTATAGAACCTGCCCATACAACATAAACCATTTTCACCGCTCTGCGAAAGATTGTTTCTGAATGGCGCTATACCCTTCTGAAAGAATACACTGCGTTCCAAAGGTATAGTTCCACCCATAAATCTCACAATATCCCGCCCTACACAACGTTTTCAAAAAAGTCTCTAGATAGAAAATGTGGTAGTCACCAGTGCCAGTTTGCATGCCAACATCGAGAAGTAACGTTCCAGAGCAACTCCAGTTTTCTTCATTTTTTGAAAATTTCTCACGTTTACAATGTTCCAAAAGTATAGTTCCACCGCATATTTTCCCACTGCGTCCAATTTTTTACGGGCAAAACTGTCTCATCATCATTACTTTTCACCTTTCCCAGGATACGGCAAAAGGACATTCTTTGTTGGATTCTGTTAAAGAGCAGATTATTGCAAAAAAGGCTCAAGGACTGTCGAACCGTCAAATCGCAAGGGAGTTGGGCCGCAGTTATCATGTTATCAATAACTTTGTTAGGGAACCCGCACGATATGGAATCAAGGAAAGCTCTGGGCGTCCTCCTTTGCTCTCTGATCAGGAAAAGCGCCGTACTTCGAGGGGGGGCATCAATTCCACAACGTCGTGCCTGAAAACAAAGTCAACTTCGAGGGCAGGCACGTCTCAAGGGAGACTGTTCGGCGTGTTTTGAAAAACTCTGAGTTCATCTACAGGAGCAATATGAGTTAGGCACTGTTTCTAGCAAAAAATCATCGCGAAAACTTAATTGGCTTCGCTCGAAGATGTTGCCGAACCGATTGGAGGGGTGAGGGTAGCTTATGGCTGTGGTGCACTGCTGTCTGTGTTGCTTTTTTGAGTTTTTCTTTCCCGCGGTCGTGTTTTCTGATGAAACAAATTCGACTGCGACGGCTAAGACGAAGACCGATTCCGCTGGTACAACCTGAGGTAAGGCAAGTTTTATTTTTCCGAGGGGGAACTTCAGTGGATGTGATCTCATGGTCTGCGGTGCCATCGCATCAATGATACGTCTGAGACTGTGCTCCCCATGGGAAAAAAATTATTTCTTCTGTGTATCTAAAAGTCATGCGACGACGTCTTCTTCCTTTCTGGTGTAGAAATCAGCAAGAAAATCCTGTTTTCATGCAAGACAATGCACCAACTCTTATCCTCCGCAGCACTCGAGCGTGGTTCAGTCTTCATCAAATCGCTCTTTTGCCCTGGCCAGCGGATAGCCCTGATTTAAACCCAATCGAGAAAGTGTGGGGCTTCATGGTACGCAAGATCTATGCGAACAATGCACGATTCCACAGTGTCAATGAGCTCATCAAGTCAACAACTAAGTATGGCATCATGTCGACCGAAAACTGATTCAAAACCTGTATTCGAGCACAGCCAACCGCATTTTCAAGTTTTTCGAAAGGATGGGCCTGCAATAATTTATAGAATTCACAGTTTATTCATTTTTTTGTGCACTTATTGTTTTATGAGCCGGTTTGTTTAGTGGAACTAAACGCTTGGGACATTGTCGAAGTGAGAAATTTTCGAAAAATAAAGAAAATAGAAGTTTCTCTGGAAAGTTAGCTCTCGATGTTGGCATGCGAATTGGCACTGGTAATTACCACATTTTCTATCTGAAAGCTTTTTCGAAAACGTCGTGTAGGGGGATATTGTAAGATTTATGGGTGGAAGCATACTTTCGGAGCGCAGTGTACTACGTGGATGCAGTGGGCTGATAGCGCTGCATTTTCAATACGCGGCGCTGCCGCAGACGCTCAGTGTCTCAGCCTCGTGCTGTTTCGTTCGGACGGCGTTATTGTCACGTTTTTACAAAGCTTCGAAGCTTCACTTCGTGCACTGCACTGCTTCTGTAAAACTCATCTCTTCAGCTTCCAGTGCTTTTCTTGGGTTGTTTTGGTGAATGTTAATAGATACTCACTAGGGATGGTCGCTAGGTAGAGGTGGCCATTTCTTATGAAACACATGTACGTGAATTGAACGTTGGTCTTAGATCTACCTTCAAAACTTGCACAGCGTTTCTCTGAACTGAGCTATGGAGCTTTTACCACCGTGTCTATCAAGCAGCAGGTCATGGGATCAGATCCCTGATAGACTAAATTGTTTTTGCTCTTCACAGGAATATAACAGAAAGTCGTTGTAGCGTCACTGCTGCATCAGTGCTCACCTAAACTTGCTCGAAAATGAGTTTGCGTGCGTTTATTACTGCTCTTCGGCGCCCTGTGATCTAGAAGATTTGGGTGCAAAGGTGCCCGTGTGGCATGTAACAGGCGTTCTCAAGCGAAAGGACAGGAAGAGCAACCAGCAACAGTAACTAAGTAACAAGCATACCAATGTTTAAAGACAGCTCCCGCGATAAAAGTGTCATAGATAGTTGCTTTTCAATTATGAAACAGTAGCTGATAAGTAATCCCCCAAAGAGGAAAACAGTAAGAAGAGTCCTCAAGAACACCATAAACGAAATTGCTCCCTGACAGCCACATCTCCCTTCGGTCTCTGTGCAACCTTTGGCTCACAAATCTCTATCACATCTCGCAATAGTGGATATTATCAAATGCGAAGAAAAGAAAACAAAAAACAACAGAAACATAGAGGAAAAACTCTTGAAGAGAAAAAGAAACATTTAAAAAGCCGGCATCCGAAATTAGGGTTACGGTAGCGTGCATATTTGAGGCTAATGCCGTTTGGACTCCAGAAATTCCAGCACCGAGCCCGTTTTTAAATTGCCTAAGTCACCAAATCCGCTAAAAACTTGTATATAGGGGTTGTTTAACATCCTGATTACGAATATGACATTCACTCTTGTCGCTGGCGCCAAGAGAGGACACTACGATTACCTCCTGGGCTCAGCCTTAGCAGAGCGCAGATAATCGTAGTCCTAAAGTTTACTCAAGCTTCTTGAGGCGCAGCCGAACGTAACTACCAGTAAGTTGGCAACCTCTCTGGGCTCCACCTAACTGATAACTGTCATGCTTTTCCGCAACCTCGGTTATCGAGAAAATTTTTTGTGAAGGAGGGCCTCATGAATTGGACCCGTCTGACAAGTCGTACCGAATGACCGTGACTGAGTTTTCTTTCGCTTGTACACACTGGAAAACTTTAGTGAGATCCTGTGGTTGCTAGCGATTTCTGGAGTCCTTGCATACATCATGCACATGTCCCTCATAGGATCCCTCGAACAGAAAAGTAGATTGCTTAGCCAAAAGCAGATGTGCATGGGATAAAGGTTTTAGTGTGTTATTGGTGTCACTTCGAGGCGGTAGTAGGCTAAAAGATCATGGTTCTCGATCAGAGAATGCGACCACACCCAGCTTATTTACCAAAGCTAGCAGCCTCTAATGACCACCTCCTTTGATCCCCACCGCATCCTTCAGAAAGCTAAAATTCCGAAAATCGACGTCTACTCGGAAATGAGGTCTACCTCTTCTTTTTATGATAGTTGCCGTAGTTCTATGAGAATGGAAGTGAGAAGCTGTGCAAGAGGTGGAACTAGTCCTCATCATTAATGGTGATTACCTTGTAGGTTGGAAATGTCTTTTAATGAAAGAAAATTTAGTCCTAAAATTTGGTCAAAGTGTCGCAAGGCTTTCCGTCCAACCTAATTGTAGTGAGAATGATTACCACATCCGTCTCGCGACCTTGTACTAAACCAAGCGTTCGGCGCGATCGATGCAGTTGAAAGCATGCGCATCGGTCGGATCGCGCGACCGAAGTGCTGCCGTCGCGAAGTCTCGCTGCCTAAACGAACTCCGAAGCGAGCAGCACGGTTTTCGAGGAGTGGTTGTTGATCTCTATAAAATCTAATGATTCCGATCGATGAGGGAGCGATTTTTTGCCAAGGAGGGCCTGAACGAGGTCGATGCAGCTGGCTTCATCTTCGTTAGAATATGACTGTGTACGAAAAGTTCGGTAACTGCAATCCACGTCGACGGGTACGAGAGGAACAGTCAGATTCGGTAGAAAAGTCGATCTGTCAAGCGTGTTCTTTGATGAGCAGGAATCCCGCTGGTGAGCGATCCGCCGTACGACAACACGTGAGGGGGGGGGGCTGGTCAAGAACTGCACGAAAAGTAGTGACGAGTGGTGAAAGCGGAGCGTCCTTGTGAAAGAGGAGGTCCATTACACCTCTGCTGTCTAACTGCCTAACAAGGACTTAGGGCATCGTGTGGGGCATCGCGCAGAAAATGGGCCGCCATAGCGACGAAGGCCGCCTCGGGAATCCGCGGTTCTCTGTCGTCAGTTATCAGGCGACAGCAGGGCAGGGCGTCATAAAATAGACCGCCTGGTCTGGCAGTATTGAGGAGCGACTACACATTGTAGTCGGGAACCGAATACGGAGCATGATGGTGATTGCTCGTTTGGTAGCGAGAGAGTTATTGTTTTCCGCAATCCGATACTCTTCGCGCTCCTCATCCGACCTATGCAGAGTAGTCGCAGGGTTGATGAGCACCCGCCAGTCGACGCCTGCGCGCACCGTATAAGCCAAAGTTTTTTTCCTCACCCTTTGTTCAGTTTTTCGGACAAACTCGCAGAGTGAATTTGTCCGAAAAACTGTACAAAGGGTGGGGAAAAGTATGCGATGCAAATCCGCCGACGTCGTCGGAGAGCTTTCTTGCAACGCCGTGCTGCACAAAACAAAGCACACTCAGGTTTTGTCGGTATTGCTCCAAGCCCAAGGGTTCAGAATTAGGCCATAGCCACGTTGGTAGTGGCAGTGACACAATGAGGTCACCGGGTGTGGCAAGTGTCGCAGCAATTACGGCTCCAACTACGGTTTTTCCGGTACCATACGCCGCCTGAGTGGCTGGGAGCGGATGGTTTTTGAGGCCCAGTCCTACAGCACTGATCTCATCCTCAGAAGATGTAAAAGTCGTGATCGTAGCCGCACGGTCAGTGGCAAAGCGTCTGGTAGAGACAAGGATATATCTGCTGGGATCGAGCGTGATAGACCAGCGTATGCAGTGTCAATGATAGTATTGGCGACAGTGGGCGCGCCGGATCATACGCGCTACAGCGTCGCACGACGTTACGAAAACTTGCCTATGAGTGCAGCTCGACGTGGATTGTTTGGATCTACATAAAAACTGGGCACTAACCATCCGAATACGGAGAACTAACTTTGAGTCGACTATCCATATATCCACTGACCTGACCAACCTCCATCGGTTGCTATTGCCGAGAGTTCAAATTGAAGACGCATGGGAACGGATTCCAGACAGGGGATCTTCGCGGTGACTTGACGAGCGCACCGTCCATCCGCCGCCGTAGGTTTGGTAGCAACGCTGACCAGGGAAAATAGCTTGTCCATACGGTGACGAGCGGAGTCGGGGTGGTATGACTAGCGAATTCTCCTGTACGATCCGCGGCCCATCAACACTCTTCGGCTGTAACAGGGTGATCTATAACGGCAGAATAGCATCGTTAGGGTGGACGGGTAGAAACTGTCTTACTGCATCGGTCAGGAAGCGTTGTGCGTTAACAGAGGTCGCCGAATGCAAGGAGCACACTGCACACAATACATCCGACTGAACTTCTCCACGTACCTGGTCACAGATAGATTGAGTGACGCGAGCATCCTCCCGGAGCCTTGGAACGCGACCAAGGTGTCGTCGGCGGCTCCGTCAGTACCTCGCCGGTTCACTGCGAGGACGATGCCTAATGTGTTGCGCTTCGCGAGAGGAGAAGTGACGAGAATGAATTCGTGAACGCGAAAAAAGTATGGATGACCAGAGTCAATGACGTAGGGTCGAGGGACCCGTGATTGATCGAGGATGGTTCTGCGGTTCCACGAGTTGAGTGTCTTCAGTGTAGAGCGGAGAGCCAAAACCCATGCGAAATCATTGACCGAGACCTGACGTTTGTCAAAACCTTGGGCTCGCGTCGAGTTCACGATTAGCAGGACCTGATATGTGAAAATTCCTCGCCTCCACTATTACTCTTTGACCGTAGTTCCTGTTGACGTCTTGATGAAGCGCTGGACGAATTCCCTCCCGAGTAGGTGGGTATAGCAGAGATGGAGTGTTGTCGGGTGGGCTTGGTGATTAACCCTCAATATATCCTTAGTCATCCCGGTACCGGTGATCAAGGTAGCTCCGTACTCAGTCTGATCGCATGCTAACGAAAGGCGACGATATCGTGAAGTCGTTGGATCTCTAAAAGAGGCGCTCTATTGGATGCCGCGCTGACAAAACGCCGTGCATACAGAGCCGCACGAAACGACTGGCGAAGTATCCTTGGGTAATGACTTGACGATGTACGTGCCAAGGTGATCCAGCTGTCATCTGTTCCTCCGATGAGTCGAAGAACTTTGGGAGGGAGTCCACGTAGCCGGCCATAGTGGTGAAGAGTCTCATTTCGTCCAGGAGGGTGGACTGGCTCGGGTTGGTTTTCTTGCGGCCGAAAAGTAGATCCATCCGTGCATGGTCGCTTGTGTGGAACATCCCACGATAACGCAGCCGACGCAGCTGGGCTCCGAATAGCTGATGATGATTCACGACAGGTCATGAACATCGGTCATGAGCATCGGACTTAAGGCGAGGTGGAACAGGTCGTGAACATGTGGAAGGCAGATCCTGAAGGAACCACAGAAACAACTGCTGAAGACCAGTGGAGGGCTGGAAGGGACCGACTACTGAATCGGGTGTGTCGGTCGTTTGTCCAGTCCACTATTTCGCACCTCTTCTAATAGTAACAGAGTCGCCTGCGGTGTGACCCCGCTTAATTGCTTGCTCACCTGCTGCTTCTTGACCTCTCATCGAGTTACGGAGAAGACGGCAGGAGCGACAATAATGATTATAGAAAAAGTGAAGGATTGCCGACTTCAAATGAATGTTAATCCCCTACTGATGAATCAACAGGAGAAAAAAAACGTGGAACAGAACTCAGCTCAAAGGAGCAAAGAAGATGAGGTCAGTCGCCAGAACTGTGGCAGTGAAAATGGATTTATCTTCACGTTTAGAGTCAAGATTACATTCAACAAACGACTGCTAATTGCTTTTGGGTAAAATATGTTCAGTGGAAAAGATCTACGGAGATTACTCGCCTGCGAGCGGGTCAATTCAATGAGTAAGACCGTCAGCCACTTTTAAATATACCAAATCTCCTTTATTATCCCCACACCTAATAAAAAGGTCACCGCTAAGAAGCATTCAAGAGTACTTGAGCATAACATGTTTCAAGAACTCACTGCGACGGTTTTCAACAGCTTTCATTACCCTTCTACACATGTTCTCTTCCCGCACAAGCCTTTCTTGCTGTACTGCCCGTCACCCACTGTATATAGTTCGCTTCACCTGTTTGTTTGTTTGTTTGTTTGTTTTGTTTGTTTGCTTGTTTGTTTGTTTGTCTCTGTTCGGAAACTCGTTTTACCAGAAGAACAACTTGAAGAGGTGGGGTCAAAGTCGAGATGGGTAGGGAATGTGACAAGATGTAAAGAGCAACCGTAACTCATGGTAAGCCCTGCCCATAGTGGGCGGAGCATGCGTCGAAGGATAGCGGTCTCACTGAAAAATTCTTAATTAGGCTACACATTGATGGGGAAAAAGTGGGACAGGGTTAGCACGGGGTTGACCCATCAAATGGAGGAGGCACCCTTGAAAGGGGCGGGGCGTACTCGAGATGGGCGGTGCTTCCCACAAATTTCGGTAACTTGGTTTCCGAGAGAGTATAGAGATTGCAAGAAAACCCGTGGCGAATGCAAGCATCTGGCAAGAATCCGTCATATCTGAGGTGTGCTGAGACCCGCCCACAAAGGGAGGGGCGTGACATTGAATAAGGTATCAATTCAAAAAAAGTCGTACTTTCGTCCTAGAGCACTACAGACGACGCGGAAACGGGGATTATGGTCCCCAGGTGGTCCCCGTTGAGAAGTGTGAGGCACATCCGTTGTGGCTGTAGCGTGCATGGGGTGGGCGGAGCCGAACTTAGAAATTCGTGAAATGCTTCCAGAGCATTCCAGACACCGGGAAAAAGTGGATTAATGTCAAAGATGGGTCACCCGTTGAGAAGTAGGAGGCACACTTGTTGTGGGCGGAGTGTAAGGAGAGCTGGGCAGGGCCAAACGAAAAAAACTCCGAAACGTCCCCAGAGCAGTCCAGACACTAGCAAAAGGTGAGAAGATGTGTGCAAGTTCTTGTTCATTGAAGTGAGATAGACACGCCCATTGTGGGCAAAGCAGGTGCAGGTGGGAAGAGCAAAAGTCAAAAATTCACGAGTTGCTTGCAGAGTAGCAAATGCACCGGGGACATGTGGACTGAAGTTCACGAGGGGTTAGTGGATGAAATGGAGCAGTCATCCTTAAAACGGGCGGGACGTACTCTAGATGGGCGGTGCTTGCTACAAAATTCTATATTCTGGACCTGAGTGACTTTAGGGATCACAAAAAGTCGTTAGAGAAAAGAAACATACAAGTTGTGGTGTATAGAGACCCGTCCACACTGGGCTCTGCGTGCCTTCAAGCATAAGCTGCCTACTTTTACTGAGCTTCAGAGCATCATGCACTTAAAGACACATGGTACGCTCAAAACACATTGAGGGTGTATGAGACTATCAGCCCCTCAGCTGTCGATGTGTCGTGGTCTCCCCGCCCAAAAGTGCACGGGGTCAGAATGCGGGACCTTGGGAAAGTCGTAATTCCTTGCCACGCCGCCCGTTTTTGCAAACTCACGTTTTTACTAACTCCGTGCGGTCGCGTGCAGCTCTCTTGGCTTTTTGCCAAGTCCTGTAATTGCGCTTTGGAATACAAGTACAACGCAATTCCTTTATGCGGATAACATTTTAGGTTCTGCAAAATAAGAACTGAAGATGATGATGAGGGCTAGAACTAAAGGGCAACTGTGCTGCTTCTGCAACAGCCCTCGCAGGCCGCGCATTCCCTCAGAACATCAAAATAAAAACGGCCTAAGCGTCCCACTCGTTAGTTTGAAGTATTTCTATAGCATTAGAGCCGGATTCGAGCCGAATCGCAGAAATGCACACGCGACTTCAATTTAGTGCGTTTCCTTGTTTTTTTTTCAGTTTCGTTTTATTTACATCTACATTCGTTGTTGTTCATTTCTAGCCTTTGTCATCTTCATCACATTCTATTCGGACTTTGAAGCATCAGCAATACCTCAAATGTTAGGAAATTGCGTTTTGCTTGTATTGTCATGTTTTATTGTCAGGTGTCCGTTTTTATTGTCATGTTCTGCTGGAAAGCGCGGCCTCTGAGGGATATTGCAGAGGCACCACAGTTGCTCTTGAGTACTAGCCCTTGTCATCATCTTCGGTTCTTATTTTGCAGCACCCAAAATGTTATCCGCATGAAGAAACTGCGTTGTACTTGTATTTCAAAGCGCAATTACAGGACTTGACAGAAGGCCAAGAGAGCTGCACGTGACCGCGCCGCGCCTATGATGTTGGCGTAAACGTGAGGGCGGTGTAGCAAGGAATTACGACTTCCCCACGGCCCCGTACTCTGACCCCGTGCAGTTTTAGGCGGGGAGAACACGACACATCGACAGCTGGGGGCTGACAGTCTCATACACCCTCAATGTGTTTGAGGGTACCATATGTCTTTAACCACCGGTCGTTGTATATACATTCAATAGCAGTCGGCTCGCCGGCTGTCGCCGGCACGCCTCTTCTACGGCTCGGCCTTGCCGGGCGGGCTTGGCTTCGTCTACCCTACCTGCTTCGTACGTTTAAATGCACAACTGATACCCGACTCTGTCATCTCTGCTCTTCATCAATGCTCCTTACCATAATGCCGTGCACAGTAATAGTGCTGAAAATAGCAGGTATGAGGTTATTGGTCAAGGAGCGTTGGTCACTGCTCAGATAAAAGAAGGTCCGCATATCAGACGGGCATATAAACAGTGGAAGAATGTAAGCGCGACGAAGCCGTCCCCCCCCCGGGCGAAGCCGGGCCGTATTACAGAAGGAGGCGCGCCGGCGTCAGCCGGCAAACCGACTGGTCAAGGACATGCACCTTCATATTGGAGAGCTGTTCGGCTCGATGACCTTTTCTGGTGTGGGGATAATAAAGGAGATTTAGGATAATTATTAGGTTGTCCGGAAAGTTCTCAGCGTTTTGGGTGTTTCACTTCAAACCATCGTAACTTTTTTAATACTCATCGGATTTAACGAAATAGGCACCATTCGAATTAGCACACTTTTGCCAATGTGACAGCAGTCGAAAAATCACATCAAAATAAAAACTGGGTGGTCGAAAGTTCACGAAATCCCCGAAGGCTTTTTTGCCTGGTCCTGATTGATGAAGTATTTTCCAGCAAGGGAGCTCTGAAAATGTCGGAAAAGGTGACAGTCGATTGGCGAAAGGTCCGAAGAATATGGCGGTTAAGGTAGAACTTCAACCCCCAGTTCCTTCAATTTATTGATAGTGATTTGTGAAACGTGTGGGTGGGCGTTGTCATGCAAAGGAATCGGACCCTTTCTACTGATAAGTGCTGGCTGCATCTGACAAAATTTTTGGTACAATTCGTCGATTTCTTAACAGTAAGGTTCTGCTGTGATGGTTTGGCCTGGTGATAAAACGCTATAGTGGATCACACCAGCCGATGACCACCAAGCCGTGACCAGAATCTTTTTTCGTGAGGTTCGGCTTTGAAAATTAACTCGGTGGTTCGTCGAAATCCAACCACTGTTCGGAACGTCTCCTGTTATCATGACCCATTTTTCATCAAAGGTGACAATTCGGCCCAAAAACAGGTCGTTTCTGCTGCGCAAAAGCAATGCAGAAGGAACCTCAAGACGTGCCGATTCCTGCCGGTCACTCCGATTATGGGGCACCCAATTGTCGAGTTTATTCACCTTCCCAATGCGTTCCATACCATCTGCAACAGTGAATCTGCCAAGGTCTGACTCTTCTGCTATCTCTCGAACTGTTTGGGATGGGTCAGCCTCCAAAATCCCCCATCCTCGTCAGATATTGCTTTAGGTCGACCGCTATGAGGTTCATCTTCAAGACTGAAATCTCCAGAACGAGATTTGTTGAGCCATTGCCGCACAGTGCTTTCTCTACCACTATTGGGGCCCCACACCTGGTTAATTTGTTGAGCTGTTTCGATTGCGGATTGCCCCAATTTATAGTCGAAGATAAAAATCGCCCGAAGTGCTCTTTTCACATGCTTGAACAAATCTTGAAAAAAAAAGGTTTATCAAGCAATGGTGAAACGGAAATCATTCCATCAGATAGCGCAAGAAATTCTCTACAGGATGTGCTACTGAGAAGCAAGGCAGAATGAGTTTTTAGTCAGCAGTGAATGTACAAAAAATAGATGCACAAAACGCTGAAAACTTTCCAGACAACCTAATAAAAGTGGTTGACGGTCACATTTATTGGATTGACCCGCTTGCAGGCGAGTAATTTCTCTGTTATAAAATGGTCCGTAAAAAATGTAGAGCCTTATTTCCACTGGACATATTTTACCCGAAAACAGTTAGCAGTCGTTTGTTGAAATTGTTGTCTTGACTCAATACGATTCAATACGTGACGATAAATCCATTTTCACTGTCACAGTTCATACGACTGATCTCATCTTCTTTGTTCCTTTGAATTCTGTTCTGTGATTTTCCATTTTTTTCCGGTGTTGACTCATCAGTTTGGGATTGAATATTCATTTGATATGGGCTATTCTTCACATTTCCTGTAACCATTAGCGTTGATCCTGCCTTTCTGTGCTATAAGTGGTATGAGTGGCTGAACTTCGATAGTCGATGAAACCTGGTAATTCGTTGAGTGACTGGCTCGACGACGCGACCTCTTTTTCCTCCTGACCCGGCGCGCTCTTTTGGGAAGGGTGACACGTGTCGGCGGTCAAGCTGTCAACTGGGCGACGGTATCGACGAAAAACAAGGTGTGTCTGAGGGTTGAGCAGAAGCCTACTACCAGAGATGGCTCTTCGCTGTGAGTCTGCAAATGAAGACAACCAGTCAAAATTGTAATCTGTGCCAATATAAAGTCAAAGAGAAGACGCTCACCCAAATACCTGTGAGGAACCGTGTCCGAAGCTTGGGCAGAAGCGCGGATGACAGGTGAGTTTGGGTGAGGCCCGTTGGTGCCAAGTGTTGCACGATTCATAGTGGTCAATCTGGAAAAGGAGAAATATGACAGCGACGGGGCCGTGTTACCAAACCAGCATAAGGAGAATTTTGTGAGAAAGGAAAAGGTGAGAACGGTAGGAGAAGGTGAGAACGAGAACGGTGAATGTGGTGTGCAGAGTGATAATACATACAGAAATCGACAAGAGTCGGACCAGGGTCTTAGCATGACGAAACAGTGAACATGGTCGTCTGTGCCTCCACTTAACAGGGCTTCACGGTTAGCGCTTTTGTGACGGCCAGCTCAGAGGAGATACGAGTGTCTAGCTTGACTGAGTGCCGTATGTCCCCACGCAAGTGCGCCACGGACTCTTCGAGAATCCGATCTTTTTTGGGTAGCGGGGGGCTGGCCAGACACTGCGGTACGTACTAAATTGAGGACACAATTGGCGAAAGAAGTACGAGATTTTCCCAGATCTTGTCGACAAGTAGACAGCCTCTTCCCTGCAACACAACATTGCTATGGGCTTCCGAAAAACGATGTCAGATGTAAAACTACCGTGGAATAGACTCGCCTAGCGGACTCATCCTCTTTCTCGATTTTCTCGCGAGCAACCCCATCTGTGTGACTGATAAGAAAGTTGGTCTGCTGCTCCTCCGAAGGGGAACAGGCTCTATGCACATGATGTCTTCCAGCCGTCTCATCCAGATAGAGAAGTGCCCACCATTCTCGGAATGCGATGGGGTGAAAAAAAAGGTCCAGAAAGTTAATGAGCCCGAAAAAGGGGTGATCAGAGGTGTCTGGGAGTCTCTTTGGATCATTGTAACAACGGGAAGACTATCCAAGCGTTAGCCGACTGCCGCAAATGACTCGATAAGCTTTTCTTTGTGCGATGCATTGCCTTCGTGGTCTTGCGACATGATAGAGCAGCCGTGGCATTAGTGTCATGCCACACCTGCGTGATAGCTGAGTGGCCGCGGAGAGTCTTGACGTCGCGTCCCGGTAGGGGTATCGTCATGTAGGTCAGCGAGGGAAAAGAGAGAGGTAGGGGATCTCACCTTTGGGTCTGAAGGCTGGGAAGAAGCCCTGAGTGTTGATGACGAAGACGACTTAGCAAGGGTTCGAGTAATTGGCATGAAGCACTTTAACTGTAGAATCAATGAGTGACTAAGGAGGAAGAGCAGCTTGTATAAGAATGAAAAGCGTGAGTGGACGAATAAAAGCAAACGGAGGGGGAGGAAGAATATGAAGCAAGATGATAAAAGGTAAACATTGTGAGGAATTGAAACAAATAGAATTAGAAGAGATTGGATTCTCATGCTGATGAAGAGAGCAGCTGATGTTGTGCGAAACCGTTTAAAGGAATAAGAAGAAGCTGCGCCGCTGGAAAACCGCGATAAAAAACGGTGATAAGGTGGCGAGGCTGCGAGGCCGTATAACAGCATGCGAAGACAAAATGCACAGTGGAAAGAAGGTGCGGAGGGCAGAGTATCTCTCAATCAAATAGGGGGGGGGGAACTTACCGGTTATTTCTACAATATTAGCTACTGATGCTTCAGAATACTGTGCTCTTCCTGTATTATACCATGGGTACGAAGATGGTACCAAAACGAGATTGCGTATGCTTCGCACTCCTTGACGAAACAGCAGCGTAACTGCTCCGAGAAAGTTGAAAGTGAGGCTCGCCAGCTGTTAGTGAGGATTTTTGATCCAGGCAAGGAATGCCGGTGATAGTGGTAGAAAGGCTGCACTAGTGAGCACTAAGGTTCATGCTGTAGTCGTCTATGGGAAGCCTGCAGCATTGGGCAACGCAGACGGATTGTCGTGATTACCTATCCAGGAGAGCAGTTCACAAACGATGTCGTTTAAGGTGGCCTTGTTACTTCAAAATTGCTCTTCGCGGTCTGTATGGGTTTGTGCATAGACTAGAAAAGTGAGGTTAATTTCCGCTGTGTGTTCCCTAAAATGTAAAAAAAGGAGTGAGAAAGAAATTTATATAAATTGTTTTGTTTTGAGGCTACGTGCGCTGTGAATTACTTGAGAATTTGACCGTTTGGTGTAAGGAAGGTGTTTCTTGGAGGATCATTGGAATCGAGGTGAAAAAGGTCACGGATGGGGGGTCTCACTTGTGTCACGCGTTTGAGGGCAGGCGATGGTTTTCTCAATGTTCAGCGCCTATTCTGACGCCGAATCATGTCGGCGCCACAAAAATGTCAAAATCGTGATTAAGACCACTGATTACCTTTGTAGTAGTAGAAGGAATTAATGTGCATCAATGAAGAAGAAGCGGTAGAAAATCTGCCGTAGGGGCTGAGATGGCGTTAAGAAAGGGCCTTGTGCTGCGGATGGTGGTTAGTTATGTGCAGAATGGTTGGCCAGAAATCATAGGATGATAGGCAGAAACTGTATGCTCTTGAGAGCGCAGTGCCTTTTTCAGTCCACTTTCCTCACGATATCCTGGGCTATTCTCAAATTGCTCTCTAGCAACCTTTCTTCAGTGCCTTTCCTGTTGCTTTATTCGGTAAGATCCTATTTTCAAATAGGAATTTTCACATAGCACTCTCGATTGCAATTTCTTACACAGGTTACGTTTGACACCAAATGAGCTTCTTAAAAGAGAGACCGGAGTCAGGAGCTATAATCTCGAGAGCATACAGTTTCTGCCTCTCATCCTTAACCTTTCGGGCAACTATAACACACTATATATAATTTGCTTTATCTGTTTGTTTGCTTGCTTGTTTGTCTGATTGTTTGCTTGTCTGTCTGTCCGGGAATTCGGTTCGACCTGCAGAACGGATTGGAAAAATCGAGTCAGGGTGGGGTTGGGTAGGGCATGGGAATAGAGATAACGAGCACACTTGACTTATGCGAAGCCCCGCCCAGTGGGCGGGGAATGCGCTGAAAGTTGGCGGTACCGCGGACAAAAATTCACAATTCGCTTCCGGAGCAGCCGAGAGATGAGGAAAAAGTGGAATAATGTTAGCAAGGGGTTGCCAGACTAACCGGAAGGGACACACCCAAAATAGGTGAGGCGCACTTGCGGTGGGCGGTGCTTCCCACAAAATACATTAACTCGGTTTGCGAGAGTGTTCAGAAATAGCAAAAAACTCGGTGCAGAAGGGCAACATCTGGCGAGTGTTGGGCACGCCTGAAGTGTGTTGGGACCGCCCACAGACGAGCAGAGCTAGCCTTCAACCGCAGGATACTCATTTCGAAAGTTCACAGCTCGGTTCCAGAACACCAGAGACGGGAAAACCAAGGATTAAGGCCATCCAAGGGTCGCGGGTCAAGAAATGTGGCGCACACAGAAATGTGAGCGGGGCCTACCCCTTGGGCGGAGCCAGAGAAAGGTCGGTAAAATGGTTCCAAAGCACTCCAGACACCAGAAAAAAGGGTGTACCAAAGTCAACGAGGGCTGGCCGATTGAGAGACGTGGTGCACACATGTTGTGGGCGGAGCCTGCAGCATGATTTCAGAGCACCCTAGACACCGTCAACATATGGCAGGAAGTGCAGGAGCTCAATTGTTGGGGTGAGATAGACACGCCCACTGCGGGCAGATTATGCGTCGAAGTGAGCGTAGAGAGAGAGAGAGAGTCATAGAACTACGACGGAGGGAACGAGCAGCATTGGCACCAGGGACAAGAGGACTGTGTCTAGAAATATGTAAAAGAAGGTACTACGGCGGAGCCGCTCCCGTTCGTGTCACAGAAGGAGGCGCGCCAGCGTCAGCCGGTGAGCCGACTGGTTCTGTATAACTAACTACCATCTGCAGCATAAAGTCTTCTTTGAGGCATTGCCCACCTCAGCCTCTACCACAGACAGATTCTCTGTCGCTTCTTCTGCTATTTGATCCGCATTAATTTCTACTACTACAAAAATAATCTGTGGTCCTAATCACAATTTTGCCAGTTTTTTTTTCTTGGCGTCGACATGATTCGGCGTCAGAATAGGCGCTGAACATCCCTTATCTCTACTTTGAGCTTCGATTGCCTAGGGATCCATTGCTGCCCTCAAGCAACAAGTGATTATAGCACACGTAACCTCAAAAGAAAGCAGTTTATATGAATTTCTTTTTCGCTTTTTTGTACATTCTAGGGAACACTCAGCGGAAATTAACCCCACTTCTCTAGTCTATGAACAAACCCATACAAACGCAGAAAAAACCTTTTTGAAATAGCAAGGCCATTCTAAACGACCTTATTTATAAACAGCTCTCCTGGATTGGGTAACCTCGACAATCCATCTCGTCGGCCAATGCTGTAGTTTCCTATGAACGTCTACAGCATGAACCTTAGCAGTCATTTTAGTGCAGCTTTTCTACCAGTCCTTGCTTGGGATCAAAAAACCTTAGCTGGTAACTGACTGAAGGCCCTAGAAAAAACAGATTGAATTTTTCGACAACATTTACTATCCCATCATTTCATTTTCGACTTCCTGGGCGCAGTTGCGCTGCTGTTTCGTCCAGGAATGCTATGCGTGTGCGATCACGTTTCGGTACCAGTTTCGTATCTTTGGTATAATACATGACCGCACAATATTCTGAAGCATCGATATCTAATACTGCAGGAATATCTGATAAGCTTTCCCCTGTTTGATTGAGACCCTAAAAACCAACTCCTCCTCGACAAACTCATAATTCTTTCCTTTGAGCGGGTCAGCCTCACCAGATTTATTCGAGGCCTTCTCTATTCTTTTTCAAAGCGTCTCATCATACGGACCTGTAATCGAGATGTCGTCCTGTAGGAGTTAAGGGCGTGGATAAACCCTGAGCTTAGCCTGATTGATGAGGCTCGCTGAATACAGGAGGCGTAGCTATTTGGTAATCTTCCCACCACCCTAACACTACGACGCGTAATGTAAAACACAAAATGAATTTCTCTTATCATGGTAGTCTTGTCGAACATTGCTGAGGAATGGTAGTAGCACACTCCTCCATGTGATACTAGTACTGTGGGATACCAAATCATTCATGTATAATAGAATGTTTGTCGAGAATGGTTCACTTTTATTCGGCTCCTGCTTGGACTCAAATAAACGACTACGCTGCTTCCGATCTCGATACAGAACATTGGCGATCAGGACCGACCAGCCATATAAACTACCAGCATCAGGATCTACCAGCACTAGGAAACACCCGCACCAGTAGAAGATGCCAAAGTCCTCCGGAGACACAATTCTTGCTACAGCCACACTTGAGGTACAGTCTATGATACAACAACTGCAATTTCAGCATGAAGAGATGAAGCTGCTGTTCAAGCTAGTACGACCAAATGGACAAAGAAGTCCACAATTTTTTGGTAGATCAAAAAGCTGGATATATTTTTGACCATTGGTATAAAAGGTACGGACCAATGATTCGAGAGTCGAGTGTTCCAGATGGCAAGACGAAAGCATTGGTTCTGTTGGAACCAGAAGATGGCGCAGATGATTTGTTACCGTTACAACCGTTACGGTTTGGAGTGGTGTGTTCAACTTCTCGCGTACAAGGAGCTGCAAAGAAAGTGCCACTGCCAAATGGTGAGCGAAGCGGAAACTGTTTAAGCACAGTTAGTTGCAGACTTGAATAAGCGATACGCAGAAGTTACCAGCTGCGAGCTTAGACGATGCATAGAAAGGAAAGCGAAGTTGTTCTCAAAGGAAAACGCATTACCCCTTTCCAAAAAGAAAACGATCAGTTCCTTATGCCTCGGTGCTAAAATTAGTTTTACCAGTTGATCATTGGGACTGAGCCGCTCCCGTCGCTGCAGTCAAGAAGAAGAACGGACAGATTTGCTCATATGCCGACTACTCAACATTGACGCCCTACTATTGCATCAGCATCCATTACCTACTACAGAAGAGGTGTTCACAAGGCTGAAAGGAGGACGGATTTTCACATAAATCGACTTGGCAGATGCTCATCTGCAGGGAAAAGTCGAAGAAGGTCTGAAGGCGGTGTTGACTAAATTGCGCCAGCCGTGGACAGAACTTCGATTGGAGGAGAGTCCAGAAAGGAAGAAGGAATATCGAAGGTCATAAGAATGCTCCAAGGGAAGCAGTCCAAACCCCACCATACGCCAGAAAGGTCGTATCTGATGGAAGAAACCATATGGATGGGAGACTTCCGCCCTAGACAGAAGAAATGTATTCCAGCTTGCGTGAAGAACCATCATGGTCAAGTCACGTACGACGTACTGACGGAAGGTGGTCTGTTGTAGAGAAGACACTTTGATCAACTTCAACCAAGATCAAAAGAAATCGCCAATGGTAGAGCAGAGATCCCTGATAAGCTCATCTGGGACGACGGTCGTCAGAAAAAGTTAGAAGAAGCCATGCACAAACAGGAAAAGAAGACTAGACCGATTTGAATGACGACGTCCTCAATTGAGATGTAGTCACGGCACCACCGGCAGAAACGAACAAAGGGAAACGACACTGACAGCCACGCAGCCGTCTTCAAGTGACGCATATATGATACGTACTTCATGAGGATAGGTGTCGAGGACTGATTGTAGTACACTACTCTAAGTAATAGTTGTGCTGTGCAATACAAAATCATTCCTGTATAGAAGAATGTTTGTCGAGTATGGTTCACTTTATTCGTCTCCTGCTTGGACTCAAATAAACGACCACGCTGCTTCCGGTTTCGATACACTGATATTTAAGAGCCCAAATAGGAATGTCAGGTCGACGAAATTGAGCATTTTCGACATTTTCGACAGCCTCTCTTTTTTGCGTCTAACTGAAAAGTTAAAACCCCGCAGGCCCAACTGCTAAGTATGTGGCAGAAAGGCTATGTTTCTAAAAAATCTTCACAACAGTCAGGCGGTTCGAAGATTTCAATATCGACTTCACAGAGGAGCATCGCACCTAATACCCTAATGAGTCCAACCGTATTCATGGAGATTCATACCAAGGATGGGGAATCGTTACAGGTCATGGAATGCTTCCTTATCATCATCAAACACCACCCTGAACTGATGTAAGATGTTTGAAAACTAGTGAGTAGGCTCTACGCTCTCCAAGAGGGTCCCTCCTGCGATGCACATTTACAAAGTCGGAAAGCCCAGCTCTTGATCGCTTGAACCAAATTCAAGCTGTCATAAGTCATAAGAAGCATTTTACTTTGATTATATATACCTTGAATACCTTGATGTCCGCTCTTCAAGGTTGGTTGCGCCATCCTTGCAGGACACATCTATGCCATTCATCACGATTTCTTACCATTTGTTGCCATCTCTGTCCATATAGTTTCTTAAAAGGATCACTGCACCTGGCTGGGGGTCTTCCTTGCCGCCTTTTAACACCACGGGGATACCGGTTGACTACGCGGTATGTCCATCGGTTATCGTCAAGACGAGCTACGTGTTCAGTCCATCTTTTTTTCGAGTCATTAATGGTTTCGATAACATCTTTTACACCTGTCCGTCTTCGGATTTCACGAGCAGGGATCTTGTGCATTAGTGTTACTCGACACATTGCTCGCTCCATTGCCTTTTGCGTAGCAGCTAGTCTTCTTTCCTCATCTTTGATTGTGCTCCATGTTTCACTTCCATATACCAGTGCTTGTAGAACATGGGTGTTGAACACCCGAGATCTTATTTGAGTTTCAATCCGTCTATCGGCGAGAACATCTCGGTATTTGTTAAATGTGGCCCATCCTGCCTTTCGACGCCGGCTGATTTCTTTTGTAAGATCGTCATCGTTATTGCTTGGCCAAGATAGGTACGATGAGACTTCTATGGCTGATCCTTTCATGCATAAACGATAGTCATTGGTGTAGTTGTTTTTCGTCCACTTGGTTTTTCCTGGATGCATTACAAGTCCAGTGGATCGGGTCGGGAGGCTTCGCTCATAATATTCAGGGAGCTTTCGAGTGCACTCGGTTCGCTTCCAGTCAAGACTGTGTCGTCTGCAAACACCAAGCATTGAAGTCTTTCGCCGTCTATCTCAATGCCACAAGGCAGCTCGGTTTGCCGCATTACAAGTTCTAAAGCCGCAGAGAATAGTTTTGGAGAGATAACCTCGCCTTGCCGTACGCCACGTTGGATCTTTACACGAACTGGTTCTTTGAGCAATTTTATGTCGATGTAGCAGTTCGTATTACATTGTCGTATTATTTCAATATATCTTCTTGAAATTCCGAACGTTGCAAGGGCGCTTAATACCGCTTGGTGTTCGACCGTATCAAATCCCTTTTTGAAGTCAACAAAAAGATAGCATAGCGGGATTCGGTATTCTCGACACCTTTCCGCAAGTTGAGAAATCACACGTATCCGATCGATGTTGAAAAGCCTTCGCGGAATCCGACTTGTTCCCTTCTCGTATTTATATTGAGTATTCCACTTATGCGGTTGAGGATGATACTTGAAAAGATTTTGAGTATTGTGGACAGGAGCGCTACAGGACGGTAGTTGGCCAGTATGTCACGCGTTCCTTTTTTGTGGATCAAAATAGTGTTCGAGCCCAGCCATTTTTTGGTACAATTCCCGACGCCAGCATTTCCGTGAAAATGTCTGCCAAAGGGCGGGCAATAAACTCTTTCAGACATTTCAGATGTTCTGCTAGTATTCGATCTGCTCCAGGCGCTCTTCCTCCTTTCATCTGTTGAATAGCCTTCAAAACTTCCGTTTCAAGTACTTTCCATTCGTCTCTTGCAAGTGTATCATCATCATTCTCACAAAATATCATGTTAGGTTGTACCAGCACTTTTGTGGAGAAGAGGTCCTGGAAAAAATTCGAATTTCTTCTTCCATTCCTTTTTGATACTTGACAACAGAGCCATCTGCTTTTGTGAGATATTCAGGGGTAATGGTTTTGAGTCGAGTGTTGATGAATGTTCTTTTGATGCTCGTGCATTTTCCAGCTGCTTCTCTTGCTTTACGTCCCGCGTATTCACGATATTCTTTCCTCACTCTATAGCGTATAGCCTTGTTTGATACAGTTCTAGCCACAGGAGTCATAGTTTTTCCCAATTCTTTCCGAGTGACCAACATTTGCAGTGTAGTAACATTTAATCGTTTCCGAGGTCTGCTTCGAACGCGCTCTGAAGCATTTTTAACTAAATCCCGAATAGTAGAAACCAACTTTTCGTATCTGCTGTGGTCATTTCCCTGTCCTGAAGAGAAGTTTGTCGTGGAAGCGAGCGCTTTTAGTCGTTCTTCAGGGCGTGCATATTGAGTACGTCGCGAATGGTATGCAGCTAATCGTCTCCTTTCTTCATAAGCTTCATTGCTACTGTAGCTCGAACTAAACGGTGGTCCGATCCAATTATAAAATGCGATTCTCCGATCACTGTAACATTGTGAAAGAAGCGCAAGCAGTTGGTGAAAAAGAAGTCGATTTCGTGGACATCTGCCTGCTCGGGGTGTGGTATGTCCAGCGACGTCCTACACGCTTTTAGAAATATGAGTTTGCCACTGATAATCGACTCCGTTCGGTGAATTGTGCTGAAGCCTCTCCTCTGTTGTTTCTTATGGCGCTATAATATTCATCAGGCTTCTCCGCATCCTGAGTGGGCATTGAAGTCTCCAGCGCATATCACATATGTTCCTTTTGGAGTAGTGGCACATTTTCGAGTGTGTCGTAGAACTCTTCCACGGCTTCATCTTTATATGCACGGTGGGGGCATAGACCGACAGTATTTTCATCGTCTTCTTTTTGCCTAGTTCAAGCATTAGTATCGCAATTCTTTCAGACACTACTTCACAATAGGCAACCCTTGCAGTGAAACGTGGCGATACGATGAATCCGACTCCTCCGACTTTTCCGTTTCTTGAGCCAGCTCCTAAGATCACTTCATGTCCAGTGTGTCATGCCATTTCCATCTTCCTGCATTGTATCTTAACGTTTCTTGGACACATGCTACATCAATCGCACGCCTTTCCATTTCAGATACTAGCTGATCGATCACATAGTCGTCAACGAGACCTCGAGTGTTTATTATTCCAATGTTTAGGAAACTATTTTGCAGGTCGCTTTCCGTAAGATTTCTCCCTCTCTGGCCCTCTCTGCCAGGAAGGGCTGTGGCCGCACGGGACTGAGGGTGCTTCTTCTTGAACTACACTCAGAGATGTTGATGACCTGGACTTGCCCTCACCGCCTAGCCATAACTGGCGGTAGTACCACTGCAGGGTGTGGTACCTGTCCAAGAGGGGCCCGTTTTTAGCCTCACTCGAGGACCAAGGCGAAAGATACTCAAAATGTTCCTTGATAGGCAGGATCTAGATTTCGCCCATCACCTTCATGAATACCAAAATATAAAGTCATCTCCAATCGCAGCCTGACTGGAGAAGACCTTTGAAATTCATGTCACCTCCAAACAGCTGCGAAACTTCTAGTATGAAGTCACCCATGGATAGCTACCTAGAGAACAGTACTCCCGATCTGGAAGACCTCCAATATCGAGCAGCTCCGACAACGTCGCTACGGTCTAGGACATCTCCGCCACAGTCGCCAAGGCGTGGGCTGGTGGTATGGACCCGACGTACCTGGAATGGAAAAACCAATATTTTCTTCGTGGACCACGGACTGAAGGTGAGCGCTGGCGGTTACATCGATCAACTCGAGAGAAATATCCTCTTAACATGTTGTCGCCCGTACCTTCCTGGAAACTTTTACTGCTACGCATTGGGTGCCACACATGGCAATGGAAGGGCGTTGGAGAAACTCTCGCCTACTTGGAATGGAAGGGGGCTGAGTAGTACCTAAAGAAGATGGAATACCCAAACTGGTCACCTGACCTGAATTCCCTCAATTACCCATTTGTGGCGGACTTCAATAGGGTGGTCTATGGTGGCAGAGAAATCGACTATCTCGCCGATCTCGGCACCACATCACGGTCGCGTGCAAGAATCTCTCGATGGCGCTCGTCCAGAAGGCTGTGGCGGAGTGTCCGGTCAACCACACTTGTTGGGGCGGGCAACTCATCAACCAGATCCCGCCAGACATCACTGCGAGCCCCCCCTCGACGGCCACGCCCACTTGTCAGCACGGACATAGATTCTCAAATCTTGTTTCATAACTTCTGCTTTTGCTGTTTCCCACAAACACTTCAACTGGAATTCACACATGGCCGACTTCGCCCATTCTCTAAAGGGTCTAGGCTGACCACGCCCACCTGCTTTTTGCGGAATTTTGATAATTTTTTTATATTTTTGCATTTTTTAGCTGCCCCGTGAACCGCGCCCACTGTGAGAGGCTCCGCCCACTTTGAAGAAGCCCCGCCCACTTTTCAAAATTGGTGCAGATCGGCAGTATAGAGCCTTGGCTTGCATGCTAGGGTATTGCTGATCATTGGGAATAAACTTTGACGGATTTTCTTGTTCCGAGTGACGTACGAGACCCCAACATGCAAGCCAAGTCTCTATACTGCCGATCTGCACCATTTTTGAAAGGTGGGCGATGCTTCAAAGTGGGCAGAGCCACTTTCCATGTAAAAATTTGCGTGAGAAAAAACGTCATTACTCATCGGCCAACACAGTAGATAGTCGGAGGTGAAGCAGTGGCAATGGCTCGCTCACTACGCTCGCGGCTCAGGTTTAAATCCCAGATCGTTTCCGGCCAAGGCCAATCAAGCCTTCTATAGTGGCAGCCGGTAAATTAGTAGCATAATCGTCCGAAAGGATGAAGAAGTGATTCGTTATCAGGTGAACCCCAACAACACATTGTATGAGCCTTAACACAACTTTGAATAGATGTGAAACTTATGCAGCAACCCAAAATGAGACTAATTCAGTGAGGCAATGGCACGATTTCTTTGGGAATATTCCGATCGTGAAGTAGGTGGTGACGTCGTTCCTCCAATTGGTGTCATTGGGACCTGCCCGGTTCTGCGGGCTGAGCAGAACACGGACAAACGCAAACGTAGGCGACAGACCTTCGTGACGGGCCGGCTTACCAACACCCCATTTCACATCATTATGTCTAACTATGCCTTATGAAATTCGAAATAATGTTACGGCGTCCGCGAGAGCCGAC
Source organism: Cooperia oncophora (assembly GCA_036418165.1). Classification (NCBI taxonomy): domain Eukaryota; kingdom Metazoa; phylum Nematoda; class Chromadorea; order Rhabditida; family Trichostrongylidae; genus Cooperia; species Cooperia oncophora. The sequence continues at coordinate 34,010 of MU912164.1, read as the reverse complement.
GCGCACCGCAAGGCTCGACGAATGTGAAAAGTATGCGAGGGTCCTCGTTGCAAGGACGGCATCGAGGGGCAACCAGGCTAGTCCGAGTTGCGTGCAATGTTATTGCCACGCTGAATGTGGGGACGCTGACTGGACGCTCGTACGAGTTAGCAGAAGCCCTAGAGCGTAGAAAGATCGACCTCTGTGCAAGAGACGAGATGGGCTGGCTGCAAGTCGAAAGAGTTAGGCCGCGGCTTCAAAGCCGTTCTTTGTGGCGGGCCGAAAACTAAAAGTGGTGTGGCCGTGATCGTGTCTCAGCGTTTTCGCAATTCGATTATGAGTGCAGTTCGTTTCAACGACCGTTTAATGAAGATTGTTGTCGCTATTGAACAACGACTGTACCCCTTCTCCTCTGCATATGCCCCACAAACTGGATGCTCTGAGCAGTCAGGAAACGAGTTCTGGGCTCTGCTGGACACGTGGGCGCTGCAAGACGGCTATAGTTGTTATGGCGTATACGGCTATGGTTCACGGAACGCCGATGGTGAGCGAGTCCTTTAGTATGCAGGGTCGCATAATCTCGTCATTCTGAACACAAAGTTTCGTAAACGTGACTCCCACCTCACGGAAGTAACAAGACACAACTAGACTTTGTACTGCGACCAGGGGCTCGTGACAGACGCTAAGGTAGTATGAAACGGTAGCCCACACAGCACCGCCCACTGATCTGCGCACTCAGACTTGTAGCTCCCAGACCGAGGTGGGCAGAACGATGCGGTCCTGAAAGAATAAAGTGGTGGCGACTGAAAGAGCGGGAGGCAGCTGTGATTTCTCGTATTCGACTACCTGAAGTCACAACTGTTCAGTAGACCTGGAACGAGGCGTTAATTCTATAACCCAGGCCGCCCGCTCCGAACTCGGCACAACGAAGCCTGGACGGCGGAGGATTGACAAGAGGCATGGCTCTGGACAGACGACGTCAAAGCGAAGGTCCGAGAAAAGAAAGGCTCTATCACACGTTCCTCGAGCACAAGTCGGCTGACAACTGGCCGCAATATCGGGAAGCGAGGAATGCGGCAAAGACGACCGTGGCTGCTGTTAAAGGCAGAACCCGCGATTATTCACCATCTCAGATGGTGCATTAGGGGGTTCCATATAGACGACAATTGGTTGAATAACTCGACTGTAAACAAAAAAAAGCACAAAAAACATGCCAGCTGCCCTAGATAGAACCCCATTTCGATCCCAGTTTGTACGTGCCCAATCAATTCTATTAGGTTGTCCGGAAAGGAATGCGCGTTCGAGCTTAAAAAATTTTTTATTATAAAAACGAAATTAAATAAGATAAATTCAAAAGACAATCTCCATTAGTATCAATGACTTGTTGTCAACTTTTATGCAAAAAAATGGATTCCTCTTCTGAAGAACTCGACCGGCTGCGACTCAAAGAAGTTGTACACCCAGACTTGGACCTTTTTCGCGGTTTGTGAATTTTCTCTCGGCCAGGGAGTTCTGCATCGACCGGAACAGATGGTAATCGATGCACAATTTTCCATGATTAGGCCAGTTTTCCACCATATCTTTCTTCAAAAGACAACAAGTTATTTTTGAGTAATAACTTGCCTCCACTAGCGGTGATACACATAGAACTAGTGATCCACAAAAAACCTTGTCGAACTTCAGCATACTGGTTTGCACCGTGGACCACGTATTCTGCGACTGTAGTGAGTAACATATGCTAGAATCCTATATATAATCACTGTCTGTGCGTGTGTGTGTTGTGTGCGCCCGTCTGTTTGTTACGGAGTTCATGGCGCCGGTCGCAGTAACAGTGAGACAGTGATTTCAAGAAGTTTTAGAGGTGTCACGAGAACACTATTCTTGGGTGACAGAAATTGATATCAATTGATAAGGTCCGATAAGAGACGTTAGGAGATGAAGGTCACCACATTCATAGCGCGGGTGATAACATCGGCTAGCTCCTGATTCCAAGCTATGATATAGGGTACGGGCTAAGAACAATATGGGTAGGTGACAAGAAGTGCGCTGCTGGTAAGATTCGATAACGGGCGTCAGTATAGTAAGGTCACGTAATCACAGCGCATGTCACACCACCAACGAGGCTTTTGCATCACCAAATTACAAAGATTTACTGATAAGGACATTGAATGAAGGGTGACAGGTAATCATATCAATCGATAAGGATAATAAAATTCCAGCTGCGCTACATCTTTATCACTTCACACCACTGTAATACCTAGTGTTAGAGGCTCAGTGAACTCTCTCCAGTGTCAACAGAATCAAGGTCGTTCATAATATACTTGCTTTTGGATGCAAAGCGTGTGGGGGTGGTATCTTGTGCATGAAAGGGGGAAATCGAGAAATTCAACAGTCGCAAAAATTCTCGGAAATCTGCCTGTTACTTGATTGCATTATGTGCAATAATGTGTTAAATGGTTGAGGTCGCAATGGAAGCAAAACAAGGAGGAACCAACGATTTGGGGTGGGTATGTCCTGTCGGTGGTAACGTTCGAGCTCCCCGTGCGACGCACACAAGACATGTACAAGGCGACATGAAGTTCTCCTTTTTAGTGTCATGTCTCTGCAGCTGTGCCTCTTCCGGGGTAAAAGTCGTGTGTGTTACACTGCCTTCCGGACTAATTCAACTCCAAAATAACTGTCACCATTTGGCTCATTTTGCGCATTCTACCTTACCCAAGGGAAGATGCCTGGCGAAGCCAGGTGGCCCGGCAAAGCTGGGCCTGACACAGAAAGAGGAGCTCCTGGCGTCAGCTGGGCGATCCGACTGGGGAATATTCAAAACCAAGCAAGAAAAATCGTGCATTTGTGAGGGGCACTGGATTCGCGTAGACCCACGTGGTCCCATGTGGCCTGGTAAGCGCCTTCAACGATGAAGCAGGTCTCCAACGTCAGGAAGGTTTCACGTTCTCTGCAGTGTGCTTGCGGCTTTGCCGTACACTATGCGTTGTCTAAATGCTGTCATCCGTGTCATCGCCATCTGTTCCGATCCACTGCATCTCCTGCTGTAGCAATCACTTCAGTGACTTTCTTGATGACGTCCCTCCATCCTATCTTTGGGGCTCCTCGTGGTCACTTGCCCTCTGCTTCCAATGCCCTCTTTATTGGTTGGTCTTCAGACCTCCTCAGTACGTGCTCATACCATCGCAGTCGCTGCTCCGGTGCCTTTAGCTGGATCGGAGCCGTCTGTGTGACGGCCCTTACGTCCTTATTTGTCACTCTGTCTAGTTGTGTCCAACTACAGGCATCTCAGAATCCTCATTTCAGCTGAGCAGACTACCACTACCATGGTTCTTGCACATCTGCCAGCGCTCGCTGCCTTAAAGCATTGCAGGCCTAGCCACTGCCAAGAACACCTTCCCCTCAAATGTTCTCGAGCACCACCGGTCGCAAAGAATGCTGGTACTCGCTCCATTTCATCCAAGCTGCGTTGATTCGAGCTTTTACCGCCTGCTTCACGTTGCCACCAGCTGCTAGACTCCTCCCCTCCCGCCAAGCCATTATTGACAGCTGCACATAGGACCCTATCCCTACTGCTAGGGAAGGCACGATCCCCACGTCACGGACTGGCGACCTACGCTTGGCCTAGTTCCTCATTCTTGAGCGGGTGTGGTGTCGCCACTGCATCTTTCACGTTCCGATGATGTTCTCAGTGCATCGCTGCTGTCGAACTACTTATAGGGTTGAGGAACGGAAATTATCACTATCTATATTGCAAAATTGATGGTTATGCTAGCTAAATATACCTGAGGATCATATGCAGAACAAATTTTTAAGCCCAGTTGCCTGCAACTCGGGTTATTCCTTTGTGAATTCGTTACAAATGAAGTTCGAGTGTTTTGAAATGTTGCTTTTGAAAAGTGTTTTCTTTCAGCCACAACATAATATGGTTCCACATTGTATTGTAGTTTTGCCGAACAGTAATGGCATGCAGTTGCTGCTCTGCTATGACAGTAAGTCTATGTAGCCCGTGCATTCGCGCAGTAGTGGTGTCACTTCTATTCATGTTCTTCGTTCCGTTCCACTTCGTTCATCGAGATGTTGAATCTTATTTTGGCTGCCAAAAAAACGAACACTTCTTGTACGGTGTGAGCAGGATACAGCATCATTGTGCGAAACCCATAAGGGGGGGGGGAGGGTCGTACCTAGCCGCTGGGGAGGGGGAGGTTTCGTAAACGCAGGGTCGGTGAGCACCAAACAGCAGAAAAGTGTTATCGCTGAATGTGATGGTGCGGACGGAAAGTTGCAGAGGACTCGAATGTAAGGAAGACTGCAAAATATCAAAAGAATTGATTAGCAATATCAATAGTTAGCATGAACTCGTTAGTACGTAGAAGACCAAATAATACATTTCGAACAGATTCGTCAGGCCTTTCCAAATTCTAAACAAACATCTGCTTGCATGGCCAGAAACCACCTAAAATTAGAAAATACTCCTTTCCACCACAACAGCGTAGAAGCGTAATGCACGGCGCACACTCGGACCAAATCGACCGATGATAGCCAAACTGCTTTGGCTCATTTCAACGGGAATATGTGTTTTGATGGCATGTTGAAGTGTACAAATGGGTATCCTTACAATTGCACAGAAGGGGTCGAGCGTTTGTGCGGCTAAGAGCCTCGCGCGAAGATGACTCATCTAAAATATCTTCTAAACTAGCTGGTGTTCAGGAAAACTGTGAAGCTTGTTGGAGAGAGGAAATATTGGGCTTGCTGATGCCGCTTTTGATTTTGCAAAAGACTACGAATGAAAGAAGTTATTCTCGTCTGAAGCATAAAAGACCGCTTGCGATTTACCCCTAACACGTCCGTAACCCATCCAAAATATTTCACGAACGGAGGAGTTAGTAGAAACGAGACATTTCCGTTTCTAGTAGAAACGAGACATTTCCGTTTCTCAAAAGCCTCACACTTGAAAAAGCTATCACCACCGGAGAAAGCCCCACGAGTTCCACCCGTCCGGCAGATCTGCTCCACCGCTAATTTGCCATGGAACCATAACGCCGGCGCTTGCGAGTCATTACGCATCTAATCCTTCTGGTTAGAGCAAGCAATTAGAGCCGGAAGGGGAAGGGTCGTACTGAAACCGTCATTTGACACATCACGATGCTCTACCCTGAGTGTGGACACTCATTTTTGTGACGCCACGTTTTTTTTTGTTTCAGTGAGCGGGTCGATGTTAAATTTTGCGGGTACGCATTCTGTGTTGATGTCACTAACAGCAAATGTGCACTTACAGATGAAGGCGTGTATGTAAATACTTATGGGAAAATGTCAAAGAATGTAGTGCTACAGTGGGGCGAAATGCCTAGTAGCGTTGGTAAGTATCCAGTAACGTTTATGCTCGTACTTATATATTTCCCCTAACTGTTCATAACTTTCAATTCGCTTTAGCTTATATATCGACTGGACAACTTATGGGATGGGGAAACAAGGCTATCGAAATCCGTTCTGTTGACACGGGTCACTTGGACGGTGTCTTCATGCATAAGAAAGCCCAGAAACTGAAGTTCCTTTGTGAGCGCAATGACAAGGTGCGGTGGGTTTGTACAGAAGAAATCTGATGATGGCTCTGTAGTTAATGGTCTCATCTCCTAAGGCGCTGCTTAATGATCTTTGCTTGTAACAAGTCGAATGCCGAGCGAACGTTGCCGGACGGTAGGCGGTCGCAGCGTCTCTCGCATTGGAACACGTCGTTCAGCTTTGTGGCAGAGTGATTCTTCACCATATAAAATTCTCGATTCAAGTTCATGCCAGCAAATAGTGATGCTAGTGAACATTTTTGCAGGCGTCTGTGTGCTCGTTGCTTATTTCTTTTTCTTTACGATATTTCAGTTAAATAGCAGGTCGTATCAACGTCAGTCCTTTCAGTGATACTCTAGAGCCTAGGTGACAGAACAGAGGGTCGTCTCCGCTGCTGATTAACACATTGACGACAGCGTGATACACATTTAATGCGCGCGTTGTGGGCCACGTGGGACCGCGCAAATCTATCTGTATCACGACGAACAAATCCATATCTTTCCCTAGTGTTAGAGTTTCTCCTATTCATTCTATAGGTCAGTCCTGTATACTTGTACAACACGTCGTCCATGGAATAATGTAGAACACACAAGTTTAGCAACGATTTCCTTTGGAAAGAGCACTATAACCTTGAGTTGGTTCGCTCCTTAACTTTGCATTGGTTTGCTGTTTAACTCTTTGCCAGTAAATATAGACAATCACAACATTGATAAGTATGAAAAAAATATAAGATGACGTATTCTGAATCATATAGAAAGCACGATTTGCGTTTTTTATCAAAAAAATTGGTTACAGACAAATTCCTGGCCCTGGTGCAAAGAGAGTTAGCCAGCCCAGATTTTTCCATGGCAGATAATTGACTTACCTCTCAATTGTTCTCTAAACCAGGTTTCACGATCCAATCTCCAAAAAAGCGCCTTGTGAGGCGGTCTGAACTGTGTGAGTACCGCGCTTGTGGCGTTCAAGAAAGCGCGCGTGTCCCACGCGGCCAAAAGTAAAAACGCGCATTGTCGTCAAAGTGTCAAGTATTTTATGCAACATCTGGAAAATATTTCATGTCACGCGACATGCATGTTTTCAAAAAAATCGAGAGCAGTAAATTCTGAATTGATACGTTATAGATAACATTTCTCGGAAGACTTCGTCCAACTTTCTTGGGCTTAAGAAAGTTGGAAAATTCCCTCGGAAAAGTTACACTTTTTTTCTCAACACTTAGCGTTTGAGGGGACTTAATTTAGAGCCACGAAATGGGGTTGCAACACACATCTGAACTTGTATCGGGTGCCACTTGGAAAACACCTACTACAAGACACCTATTCTGTTAGACTTATGCATTCTAAATGCGGGGATTGGCGTAGTGACAAGTGGCGCGCTCAACACTCACGCAGTCCTGTGTTCAAGTCCCGGATCGGCTCCCGCCTATGCCAGCAAGCCTTCTACCCTCCGGGAACGGTAAATTGGTACCAGATTCATCTGGGAGGATAAGAACACTGAACTGTACATCGGCTGGCCCCGCAATTCATTATATAGGCCTTATCGCCTTCAATAAGCCATCACGATTTTTAATGGAAGTGGAATGCTGCTGCATGCCACAAAGGGATTGATCAACGACGAAGACTGTTCTTTTTCTATGGGCCCATTACGCTGCCTTCTTACTTTGCTGCAGCATCCTCTAGCGTTTCAGGGGCCTGGGAAATATATGTCTAGCGTCTACTAGCGTCTGCTAGCGTACACCAGCGTCCGGGAGAGGGGAGTGTGGCGCGACAGGAAGGTATGAGCTGGTACCCCCTTATCGCGCCATACTCTCTATCAGCAGTCTGCTACCCTCCTAACGCGCCATACTCTCCTCCCGCGGACGCTGGTAGACGCTAGTGCACGCTGGCTCACGCTGGTAGACGCTAGATCGATACCTTTACTTCCTAGGTCCTCTAGACGCTGGTGGACACAGGGGGACACTGGCGAACGCTGGGAGACGCTGGTAGACAACGGCAAACGCTAAATCGATATCTATACTTTTCCAGTCGCTCACGCTGCCTTTTTAGGGAGTTCCCTGTCATCGCATGCATCCCAAAGATCTATTCAGTCGTTGCCTATATCTTCAGCTTTCGAAGTAGAATGCCGAATTTCATCTTCACGCGCCCTTCCTTTCTCTGAAATACTTATCAAACCCAGTCGAGTTGCATGGATGAGTATGTCACAAAAAACTACAGCTCATCGAAGAATCCTATTAGAGGAGGTCGTTCAGGGCATGGTGCGCTTTTTGAAACGCGCTCTTTGCAGATGTAGGGGCTCAAAGACCTGAAAAGTGGGCTTCATTTTTGCTGCGCGCTCACAGGAAGAACAGAAGGGAAAATCGTTGTGAGCCCCTTTTTTGAGACACCTTGTGCTGTAAATCGATTGCGACTTTGTTACGCTGTTCCTTCTTGGACTTCTGTCGAGGTTGAAAATAACCCTTATTAAGCGGCTAACCTTTCGGTGAGTGCACCTTCTTCGGAGCCTGAAATAATGGAAATCGCATAGTGAAGCGACCAAATGTCACACCACCTCACAGAGGCCTTCGACCCCATCCTAATCATCACGTAACAATAGAGACAAAGTTACTGTACCTCACCAGGTCAACTAGATCCGCTTCGACTAGCAGAGCAAAGAAAGCTTTCGAACCCATCGCATTCAGGGTCCCGATGGGACGCTAGTCTTGGATACGGGGTCAATTCCTGCGTAATTGATAGACACTCTCCCCTACGGTTTATTTTTGGATCTCTGATCTGAGTGGAGGGTTCTTACCTAGGGACTGTTGAAATCAAGAGGAATGTGGGCGCAAACGGGGTCTTACTTGTGTCAGGGGCTGAAAAGTGAGCGATGATTACTTCAACAATAGGAGATGCACGTTTCCACAGCGGGCTTAGTGGTTAGCATGGAGGATTCTCGATGGTACGGTGCGGACGGGGTTGTTTGTTCAGTTTCCACTGACCTCGAGTTTTTGGATTTTTGCAGGTTCCACTGTCCTTCCATGCATATATGTCTGTGCATGAATCTGGCAGAGATAGCTGTCATTTATAGACACATGCTAACCCTACTATATATAATCGGCTATGTCCGTGTGTGTGTGTGTGGTGTGCGTATGTGTGTTTGTCACGAAATTCATAGCACCTGAAGAAGAACTTGAAAAGGTCGGTTCATGGTGGGGATGGGTAGAGCATGGGACAAAACCTAATAGCACCCATGACCCATGGTATGCCCCGCTCATAGTAGGCGGAGGCGCGCGTCGAAAGTTAGCGATGTCACTGAAAAAGTCATAACTCGGTTCCAGAGCAGTCCCCAGATGAGGGAACAGTGCAGTGAAGTTAACAAAGGAGTGACCGACCAAATAGAGGAGACACACCCGAGATGGGTGCGACGTACTTGAGATGGGCGGCGCTTCCCGTATCTTCTAAAAAAGCTACAAGTTAGCTACAAAGCAGCCCGGAGACGGGAAAAAGTGGGATGAGGTTAGCATTGGGTTGGCAGAGCAATCCGAAATGGGTGGGGTGTACGAGATGGGCGTGCTCCCCACAAAGGTCGGTAACTCGGGTCCCGAAATAAATCAGAGATCGCAGAAAAGTCAATGACGAAGATAAACATCTGGCAAGAGTCCACCATGTATGTGGCGTGCTGAGGCCCGCCCACAGTGCGTTCATTTGAACACAAGGTACCAGTGTGAAAAATCATAGTTTGGTCCTAAAGCACTACAGAGGGCGCAGAAAAGTGGATTATGGTCCCCAAGTGATCACATGTTGGAATGTGCGAGGCACTCCCATTGTGGGCGGAGCGTGTCCCGAGGTGGGTGGAGTCAAGTTTGAAGAATTCGTAAAACGCTTCCAGAGTACTTCAGACACCGGAGCAAAGTGGTTCAAAATCAGCGAGTGGTCATCGGTTCACAAGTGCGAGGCACACCTACTGTGGGCAGAGCGTGCGGCGAGGTGGGCGGAGCAAATTTTAAAAAAACGGTTTCAAAGCACTCCATACAGCGGGAAAAAGTAAATGGAGATCACTGAGGGGTCACCGGTTCACAAGTGTGAGGCACAACCGTTGTGAGCGGAGCGAGATGGGCGGAGCCAGTCCTAAAAGTTCCTAAAACATTTTCTGAAAGCTCCAGACACCGGGAAAATGCAAGTCGTCGAGGGGTTACCGGTTCACAAGTGTGAGGCATACTCGTGGTGGGTGGAACGTGCGTCGAGGTGTGCGGGGCCGGTCTTAACAATCCTTGAAGCGGTTCCAGAACACTCCAGGCCTCTGTGATACAGCCCGGCCTTGCGGGGCGTAGCTCCATCGCGTCTACCTGGATTCGTATGATCAAATGCTCGACCAATACCCGGCTTTTCTAACAACTGTTCACTTGATCAACGCTCCTTACCACCACTCCATGCACCGTAATAGTGTTGAAAATAGCAGGTATGATGTGGAATATGAACATGCTATTGGTCAAAGAATAAAAGTTCATATAAAAAAAAGCAGGATACCAGGTGGTTATTGAAACGTGTGGAAGAAGGTAAGCGCAGCGGAGCCGCGCTCAGCAAAGCCGTGCTGTATCTCAAAAGGGGGCGCGCCGGCGTCAGCCAGCGAAGCCGGCTGCCTAGTATTAACCTTTCTTCTTCTTTTCTCCTTCTTCTTCAGCGTTTGCCCGCTCGATCGCGGGGTCCGCTCTTTTGATACAACTGCGCCACTTTTCCCGATTGGATGCCTGATCGGGGTGAATGCCGGCTATTTTCAAGTCGGTGTGCAACATGTCGGGCCAGCGCTGTTTGGGGCGCCCCTTTGGCCGCTTTCCTGGCACCTCGAATTCGAGAGCAGTTTTACGGACGGTGTCAGCTTCAGTGCGAAGCACGTGCTCGTACCATCGAAGACGCGTTTCACGCATTTTCTCCGCTATGGGGGCTACGCCATACTTCTTGCGCACGACATCATTACAGATGCGGTCCGATCGCGTAACGCCCGCCGTCCAGCGCAGCATCTTCATCTCCATCGCACCAAGGCGACCCTCAACTTCTTTGGTCGCGGGCCAGCACTCGGCATCATATAACGCGACAGGTCGGACGACAGTGCGATAGATCTTTGACTTGAAACGCTCTGGCATTTTCTTGTCGCAAAGGATCCCAGACATGGATCGTCATTTAGGCCACGCCGCACTCACTCGTGCGCTCACTTCCGAGTTCGGACTGCCATCGGACGCAAGTGCAGATCCGAGATACTTAAAAGTTTCCGTGCGCTTGAGCACATTGTCATCGACCTTAATGGAGCCCAGCTCATTTGGATCGGTTGTCAGGTACTCGGTCTTATTGACGTTGTCCAAACTTCGCCAGACGCTCCGCCCAAGCTTGCACCTGCTGTTTCAGCGCTCTTATCTTCACAAGCAAGCATCACATCATCAGCGTAAAGCAGGGTCCAAAGCACTTCCTTCTGAAGATCTCGTGAGGTGGCAACCATGACGGCAACGAAAAGAAGTAAGGAGAGCGCAGAGCCTTGATGTACCCCGAGGGTGATGGGGAACTTCATTGAGACACCCGCTGGTGAGCGAACTTGGCTCCCGGGCATGACTAAAGAATGCGCACTCACTCAATCAGCTCTTCGGGCACGCCGTGCCGCCTCGAAGCGTACCATATAGATCACGCGGCACACGATCGAATGCCTTCTCCAGGTCTAAGAAAGCTACATGCACGGGCTTTCGTTTCTTACGGTGTTTCTCCAGCATTAGGCGGGTGGCATGTATGGCGTCGACGGTGCTACAACCCGCCACGAAGCCACACTGATTAGTGGAAAGCTGGATGATGTCAAGAACGCGGGCGTCAACAATTCGCTCAAAGATTTTCATAGTGTGCGAGAGAAGGCGAATTTGATGGTAGTTCGAGCAATCTGCCCGGCTGCCCTTCTTCTTCCAAATCGGGATCGTCACGCTCTGCTGCCAGTCCTTTGGCACTTTCTTTTCTTCGACGATCTGGTAAAGAGTTTCGTCAACCAGCCCAAAGAAAACCAGCTTTGTGACTTCCACAAATCAGCTGCTATGTCGTCGGGGCCTTTTACTTTGCCAGCCTTCACCTTCCTCAAGACAGCTTCTGTTTCCTGTACGGTGATCTTCTGAACGGGACCATATGTTGGTGCGGTACAGGGTATAGCGTGATGGGCGAATCGCACCGCTAAGATGCCCTCGAAATATTCACACCAACGTTGCAATACCCTTTTTCGGTCCATCAGAAGGTGGCCATTCTCATCGTTTATGCCAAAAAAACTTCTCAACGTCCTCGGTATGGCGCTGACGAGATTTGGCAAGCCCATACAGGTACCGCTCACCGTCGCGCGTTTTAGCTTTTTGCTGATATCATTGAAGTGAGCGGCCTTAAAGGCACGGCCCGCGATCAGGTATCGAAGTTGAAAATATGGCGTCAGGAAGTTAGAGCGGTCCGCGACGAACAACATTATACCGTTTTCGCGGCAAAAAATTCTATGGGAGGGTCGCTGCAGCGCAATATAGGTTCAGTGGCTCATCCTTTTTTTCAGTGACTCCGCCTCCAGATTCCGCCTCCAGATTCCGCCTCTGGTGACCGGCTTCCAGTGAAAAATGAGATTGCAGAACGAAAAAGCATGATAATCGTCACTTGTACGATAGTAAATCTTATCGGTGAATCAGCTGTGCATATGAGGGCGTAGTTTTAGCGAGTGCTTTATGATTGACTAGGAAAGGTCAGTTGGTCTTTGCAATAAAATTATACATCAGTACCACTCGCATTGAGACGCTAAGCTCAAATCTTGCTTGCGAAGTTGGAGATACTTGCCGAATATAATGTGAGGAGTTTTTATCAAGTGTTTTTTGAGGTGAAAGACGTAGGCGGTCAGATCCACCTGGTATGGGTAATTACAAGGATAGGAACCGCCCAAGCATTTGTGTAGAATACACCTCAGGGCAATTAATGATGACCACCACTTGAATGAAGGCTCAAGATCAGAAGCGCGCGCTTCAGGCATTCCTGCATTAAACGACCATGATATTCGTGCTCAGAGGCGAAGACAATACAAATTACCACTAAACTTTGTGAGTCTGGCAAGATATCCACAAAGTGCCATCATAGATGGCAACAGTCGCTTGATCTTCGAGCAGGCTCGTCATCGAGCACTCTTGGAACCGGAAAAACTTTCAGAAGTGCGTCTTTTGGAGGGCGATGTCTTCCTCGGGTGTTGGCATCTGCACATTTTCTGATTATTTAACATCAAATTGCCAGTCAGGACTACTCGGTTATAGATAGGAAGTGGTCAGAAGGGGACGAGTCCCACAGTTTGGCCGTTATTGCTTCGGTAGTAAGTATCCGCACAGTTTGGCTGTTACTGCGGGAGCAAATAACGGCCAAACAGTGAGCACGTAATTTTTTAAATGAAGTTAAGGTCTCAGATATGATGGGAATTCGTCTCCAAAGGGAGTGTGACACCGCGACACGAATGTCACACACTTTTCAGTGTGAACAAGCTTATGAAGTTTATTGCGGACCGAGGCATCTGGCCTTCAAACCACAAAGTAACTAGGCTTCTTGAAAAACTGTTCGTCTAGCAAATTTCCAAGAAAAGCTCGAAGCATCAAGGGACTCATCCAACCTATTGTAGAGTCCGAAAAATATCAAGACACGAAGGTATGAGCTCCACACGCAGGCTGGTGTCTAACGAACCTCTCCCGAATTAGCAAATTCTGCTTCTAGCTCTTCGGGAGATCCCATCGAGAGTAGCATACACGTCTATGGCGAATATCCCTACTTTCCCTCGAAGGTAACGATACATCGGCCCCAGAAAACCGCAGCTGTTGCTTAATGGGTGCGTAAGCAACCACCCTGCAAAAACGCGGCAGAAAAGGCTGATTCTATCCAAAGATTAGTCTCATTGCTAGGAAACCCCTGAGTCCACCACCCAGCCCCACACCAACTCATAAACATATCCATTTTCGAAGCCTGGACAAAATTCAGAATTGACTGGAAGTATGCTTTACAAGAGTAGTTGGAGGCGCTGAACCGGAAATGGCAGTCATTATACAAGGAATGTTTCTGTGATGTGACTTTGACTTGCTCAGTCTTCAGTAGGGTAGTACTGATCACCGCTGTAAAATATCTGATGGTGTAGTTGGAGATGTTACGTAAAATACACAAAGGGTAGCTGTGTAATTGCACATCGCAGCCGGATTCCCGTAATCCCACGACTGTTTTATTCGCCCATAGGGCGCAAATAAGGTACCCTATATTTCAGCAGGGGTTCCTGGTCATGAATCGTTTTAAGGAAACATTTCATGCTTCCTTGTGCGCTTCCCCGTCACTTATCCAGTGAAGTTGAAGTTGAAGAAATGAGGAATTGCCGAGCTGACGATGATCACTAAATTTGCTGAAAATTTGTTTACAGGTATAGTATGTGTTCCGGAACATGAACATCATATGTGTTAGATCTTGAACCATCTAGAGCTGTGTTCATACTTCGGTCAGTGTCCACGGGGAAACGGTTAGGACCTCCACGAGAAGGTCAAGCACTGCCGCCGCCGCGTGAAAAGTGCACTCCTCCGCGAATGCCTTTCGCGATGTATTTTGCATTGCGTAGGTTTTATGAGAATTTCCAACCCGCCTGCTTTAATACTTGTGCACGATGTAAAGGCTATGAAAGGAATGCCGCCCGATATTCAAGTACTAGACAAAACAACGCCCATTAACACAGAATATTTACAGAATACGATGCAGCAATGCTACGAAAATTCTTTTCAGGGTGAATCCTTCTTTTGGGCCTCAATTGTAAGATATTGTAAGGTTTTAAGATTCTCGCCAGACGGTAAATAGTAGGTCGCCATTTAGAAATACAGCTTGCCCCGTCGAATCAAAAATACTGTCATCCCATTGAATATTCTTGCCTTTGAAAATCCCAAAGCAGATTCCGCGTGATGTCAGAACTATGTGATAGGGATCGGGTCTTTAATCGCACGACCATTTGCTCGTCCGCTAAAAATCAGTTGCAATGCGCTCTGTGTGCGCGCGCGGCGAGGCGAGACATGGGCAGCCGTCGACCTCTCGTGGAGTCCTAACCTACACCCCAGTCCACCAGCGACGGGTGAAGATCTGGGGTTTTCCTAGGGTCGATATCTACACTTTCATAACGTGCGGCGCTGGCACTCGCGTCGAACGTTAGTGGACCTGCTGCAAAAAAATGAACGCTTGTTTGATTCCAGCGCATTGGTAGCGTGGACTTGCAGTCTGCTTCGCTGGCGATCAGTGGGCTAGCGCTCTTAGGGAGACCCGACAGAAAGAAGCCACCCTTTCTGGGTGCCTGTGTCAGTGGATCCTCTCATTGGCTAATCAAGAGATCTCTATTGGCATAGGAGAGGCAGAAGCGCTTTGACACGACGCCACAGCCAGCTTTGTTGAGTTCATCGAGAAACAGCAATCACCAAACTAAAGATGCACTAGAAGACAATCAAGAGCTGTACAAGCTTACAAGAGATGAGAGACCGCCGCGACCGATCGAGTCTGTCCAAGACGCAGCTCTTCAATTTGATATAGAGATTAAATGAATAAAACTAATGTAAATCTCTTTCAAGATCCGCAACGCAAAGATACAGAATGATTGAAGATCCAAAAACTCTTGGTTCACGAGGACAGATGCAATTCATCCGTTGCCTAAGATTCATATACCCATGACGACAATTAAGAATACCCCATGGGTGTCCGGGGAATCAGTTTGGTCAAGCAACCTGGAAAAACAATACCTTGATCAATGGCGTAGCTCTAAAGAGTGTGAACAGAACAACTTTAACGGTGTTTGTTACGACAAATAGATGGGGAGAGCCGTACTGAAACCCGTGATAAGCAAAGTCAGAAGAAGATATAAAACGATTGCCTTGAATGTAGATTATGACAAAGATCCACCGTTTAGAACACAACATGGAGTACCCTCAGTTCCGCCCTACGGGCGAATAAAAGCAGGCGTGAAGTTACGGTGATCCGCCTAATTGTAGCGCAAGTACACGGCTATGGGGTTTAAGCGTTTCAAACAGATTTTCTCTTCCAGGCAATTTTCCGCATTGACGGTCGACTGCGTCGGCCTCTGAGCACGACTAACGAGGGCGAAAAAGTTGGGCCACATTGAATAAAAATATTCAGGTCTTGCCAAGCTATATAGCCAGTGGAAAGATTGATCCTATTAACAGTTTTCTAAATATAGTTAAGCTTAAAATATAAGCTAACCTGACAAATACTATTCCGCGTGATTGTCTTGAAAACAAAGTGAAACAGTCTAGTATCCCGATGCGTTCCTCTCGCCTTTGCACGCTCTTATCAATGGCCATAGTCAGCGAGTGAGTGGGCGTGTATTTCATCGCAACGCACATCGTTCGATTAATTTTTCCCCACGCGATTTTATTTCTCATCAGTTATCTGAATTTTTTATACGAAGCGACCTTTTGCGCATATTTATTTCGCCGCTATGTTTTAAATTGTGTTTTTTCTACTTCCGCCTTTGTGCACAGTCCACTTTCGTTTTCTTGCCATGGCTTTGTGGTTCGCAAATTGTTGCCGCCTTAGCAGTTCGTAAACTCGTCCTGCGCTTCGAAGAGATACCTAAAGTTTCATCTTCTTACTTTTGGCCCTTTTCTAGACCTAAGAACTTGCTTTCATTCAACTAACTTTAACCATAACACTTACTAAGTAAGCACGCACTTTCAAAATTTTCTTATCTCCGACATACACCTTTCAGGTATGAAAGTTGACGTCGATCACATTATTCACTGAATGGGAATTAGGGGAGGAAACAAGAACCTCTAACTTGGATGCGTGCTATGTTTGCGTACATCGCTCAAGATTAGTGCTTCTTTCTTTCATAGCTGAAGGAACAGGCCTAAAACGATTAATGAAAAATGCAGCTCTTACTGTGGTCCTTACCTTCTGTGATACATTGCGCGCCATGCGAATCCCCCCTGAGTGGATTCAATGGTCTTCATGCCGAGCGCGCTACTTTTATCAGAATTGAAGCACCCGCGCATTTTGCTTAGTTCACACACCTCCTCAGCTTTTAAGCTCAAGCAAAAAAGCCACAATAGTTAGGTTCTGTTGTGCAACAAATTCTTCCACTCGTTCCGTACATCGACGTCTATTTTGCGAGGCGTTTCATCATCGTAGGGCGCGTGAACGTCGTTCACTAATTCTAAGTATGACTCACCATGTGTGTCAGCACACACGCGACACAATTGTCAGCGAAAGCATCTTTTTTGTAGTTTAATAGTTTTTATTCCTTGAACTCGCATGTGGAGCTTAAATTGACGCTATGATCACAAAAACTGGCATTCACGTTGACGCCTGTTGCCATCTGGTGGCCAGTTGCTGGCCAATGTGAGCCAGTACTTTTTCTAATCGATGCAGTGGTAAACTTTGAAATGAGAGTCATCGGCAAACTGCGTTGCACTCATTCGCTCCACCTTTTACCCTTATCTTTTGACGCGTAAACGTAAACCAAATCATGTCGACTAATCGATTTTGTGAGGAAAGGCCCTTGCGACGCAGCTTGCGCCCACTGGCGCCAAGTGACACCGGCGCAAAAATGTGTTCGAAAATGATTGAACAAAATGTAAGTTCTTTCGACGTGTTTGTGAATTCGCTACAGTTTGAGGCAGTGGCTTAACAAATAAATTATTGAGCTTATAATGACCCAGCCTAGTTAAGAACGCCGTACACTTACAGCAAAGTGTACGTAAGGAAAAATACTATGGTAATACATCAAACTCTGAGAAATTTCAGCATTGTGAAGGTAGTTGAAACACACTGTGTGTCCAGCATTACAGGATTGTAATACTCTCGGCAAAATGCTTAGCGTCATTTGCATTCGAAACCGCAATCAGATTCTTAGTGCTCTTCTGCTTATACAACTGCTTGCGCAAGAGTCGAGCGGCAATGATGTCGTATTCAGTGGCATGGATTATCCGCGCTGCAGTTTCTGGTCTGGGTGCCAAATTTGTCGCGACTCACCCTTGTCAACGCAACTTCCATCGTGTCTGGTGACGGGTTAAATTGGTACTAGCTGGCACTGGAAAGAGAGAAACACTGAAAGCGCGTTTAGACTTCGCAGTTCGCCGCGATCCGATAGCGCTACTGGGATGGGTGAAATTCAAGCCGGGGGAAGGGTCATGTTTGTTCATGTTATTGCTCTGTTCTCTCTTTAAAGAAAGCACTATAAACATGAAAAACATGACCCCCCCCCCGGTGGTGAATTTCACCATCCCAGTAGCGCGATCGTGATCGCGCGATCGCGGAACTCTGAACGCGCTGCGCTGATGCGAAATGGCATTTATATGGCCCACCATATATCCCGCCGTGCAAAGCCACGTCACTCGGATGGAAGTCTAATGCGACAGAGGCGTGCAAAAGGATCGATTGTATTTGAAAGACTACGTAATTCTGCTTTTGTAAAACAGTGTGATGGCGAACCAGCGTTTGTCTCGCGAGTGATGGGTTTATCCAGTTATCTGGCTGCCTGGATTCTGCAGGATCGAAGCTGTGGGACGCTTGTCCTTGTTCGAGTCGGCATGGCAACAGGCGATGCTTCTGATTGGTTGCGGCTTCGCTCGCTCTGTTCGATACATTCACTCGAATATAGTCGTTACTCCTCACTTGTCTTTGGTTATCCGCCGTAGACCTGG